>VYZT01048186.1:245929-275929 GCA_013400735.1 Pomatostomus ruficeps
GGAGCCGGCTCCTCCGGCTGCCCTCGGTTCCTCCCGGCTCCCCCCGCCCAGCGCGGCAGAGCTCGCCCGGAGCCCCCTGGCCGCCGCCGGTCCTGCTGCCGAGCGCCCGCCCCGCTGACCCCTTCCCTCCCTCCCGGCTGGCGCGGGCGGCCCCGCTCCTCACCCCACCCCGAGGGCGCTCACCTCCTCCTCCTCTTCCTCCTCCTCCTCACTCCCTCCTGGAGACCGTCGGCACCGACGCGCCGGCGTCCCGGCCCCTCCCTCAGCTCAGCGCCGGCCCCCCCTTCCGCCCCGCCGCCCGGGGACCCTCCCTGCCCGCGGGGACAGCGGGACGGGCCCGGGGGCTGCGCCGGGGACATCCCGGCTGCCGGAGCGGGGCACAGGGAGAACGAACCCAGGGCGAAGTGATGGAACGGGGAACAAACCGCGCGAGGAAAGCGCTGAGCCCCTATGCAAGAGTTTTAGGAGCTGGTAGGGGTAGGAGGAATAAATAACGAGGAGTTATCCACCAGGTGGGCTAAATAAAAACAATTAGGAAGAAGATGGTTTTCTGGGAGAAGCAGCTGAAAAGAGTGACAATCAGGGCTGTTGCCAGTTAGATGTGAGTAGGAGGTGTGTGTTTTTTTCCAAAATCAAGCCTTTTCAGGTGGTGCAGCTCCTGGGAGAGGCTGAGCAGGTGTTATCTTGGAATCATCATAGATTTGTAAAATGGTTTGGATTAGAAGCAACCTTAAAGACCACCTCGTTCCAACCCTGTGCCATGGCCAGGAACACCTTCCACTAGACCAGGTTGCTCCAAGCACCATCCAGCCAGGCCTTGAACACTTCCAGAGATGGGGCAGACACAACTTCCCTGGGCAACTTGTTCCAGTGCCTCACTACCTTCTCAGTAAAGAATTTTTTCCTGATGTCTAATCTAAACCTGCTCTCTTTGAATTTGAACCCATTCCCCCTTATCCTGTCACAACATGATCTTGTAAATTCTCCCATTTTTCCTGTAAGTTCCTTTCAGGTACTAGAAGGTCACAACGAAGTCACCCAGAAGCCTTCTCTTTTCCAGGCTGAACAATCCCAATTCTCTCAGCCTCATCTCACTGGAGAGGTCCCCCACCCCTCTGATCAACCGGGTGGCCTCCTTTGGAGGTGTAATTGTTACAGGCAGGTGTATCAACCTTCTTCTTGGCCACAGTAAGTAACAAACCTTCCCAGCAAAACTCTTTTACAGGAGAAATGTTTTGTCACACTGACTTGGTTTAGCATGGTGTTATCTCTGGTATGTAGTATGTAAGCAAAAACTTTTTTTTTTAATAGGAAGTAAAAATGAGTAACACCTAATGGAGTGACAAAGCAGAATTTCCAACGAGTACAGCTGTGAGAAGCATCAACACCAGTAACTTGAGGAATTATGTATTTTTTTCCTACTCTGGCTAATCAGTGATTATGAAAGAGTGACAATGAGGCCAATTTGCATGACAAATACCCTTAGGATAATGCAGCATTTTGTTTCACAAGTTTCTAGGTTCAAAAATCCTAGTGAAGTAATTTTCCAATAGCTTTCCACTGTCCTGCACCTCTGAATTCCTAACACTGCCAAACTATGGAATTGTGAAAACATCACAAGGCAGACAGTTCTTCATGACTTTTACCTAGGCAGAAGTAGTAAGACCTGAAAATCTTTTAATATTTATCATGCACATTATAAATTATTTTATAAGGTTGTGTCTTTCAGACAGGGTGACAGATGAGGAGGCCTCCAGTCCAGCTGAATAATTTGCCCCTGGCATGTGCTGGAACACAGACAAACAGGATGTTTTATCCCCAATTTATGGATAGAAAAATTGAGGCGAGGAAGTGAAGGCATTTATTTTCCAAGTGTAGAAGTGCTCATTTGTAAGCAGGCAATTTAGGCCTGAACTTTTTTTCCCTTTTTTTTGAGGAAAAGGACCGTGTATATACAGTTCCCATTGAAACTACACTTGAGGCACCCAAGCAGAAAGACTTTGGCCATACTCTTTTGGGGTCCCGCAGCCCTAATCCCATGTTCTAATTGGCCAGTAATCTGTGGACAGATATTGTAACAGTTCCTTTAGAATATTTTTCTACTTCTCACTCATTTGCATACTAATGGCATAAAAATAGGCACTTCCTGCCAGTAATTAGTTGGAGCCCAGAATTTAAAGAAAGAAAAACACCACAGCATTATGGTAGACGGATGGTACTGAGGAAGCTGCAAAAAAGAGTCACTTCTCTGGTGCTCAGAAAGTGCCTGTAATTTAGAGTTCAAGGCTGGCAACTCTGTTACCTCTGTGTGACAGGGATTAACTGTTTGCTTGGCCTAATAACTTTGCCTCTAATGAGCCCTCTAACTTTTTTCATGGCAAATCACCCGATCTGTCCTGCACCCAGGCTCGCTGCTGTAAGATGTTTTTCTTTTTTTGCCTTTTTCCCAGAAGGAATAATGCAGTGTAGTCTGTGAGTGGAGTTCCTTGTGGATCACCATGGCTCAGACCAGCACAGAGGCTGCTCCAGGGTTCTTCACCTAATAAGGCACTGTGAAACCCATACCACATCAAACCATGGGAAGTTCTAGGTTAAAAGAGCCCTTTAGGAGCTGTGTGTATATATGAGGTTATTTGACTTCTCACATGTAGGCCACAGACTTGAGTGCAAACCGAGTTGGTGATAGCTGGAAATTTTCCTCTTCTGATAAATCAACAGAGGTAGCTTTGTGTTTATGTATCATAGAATCATGGAACAGTTTGGGTCAGAAAGGACCCTAAAGATCATCCAGTTCCAAGGAACTTCAGTGAGATGATGAAAGTTTATTTTTCTGCTTTCATTCCTCTAACTTCTCAGATGCTCACTACATGGAGCTGCTGGAGTGGGTCTGGCGGAGGACACAAACATGACCGAGGGGCTGGAGCACCTCTGTTACAAGGAAAGGCTGAGGGAGCTGGGGCTTTTCAGCCTGGAGAAGAGATGGCTGAGAGGGGATCTCATCTGTGTCTGTCAGTGTCTGCAGGAAGGGGCCAGAGCATGGACCAGGCTCTGCTCCGGGGGGCCTTGCACATGGAGCAGAAACTGATGTCCAGGGAGTTCTACCTGAATATGAGTTAGAGCTTCTTCCTTGTGCAGTGACCAAGCAGTGGAACAAAGACCAAGAGAGAGCGTGGAGTCTCTCTCACTGGGGATATCCCAGAACCATCTGGACACAATCCTGTGCCACTGCTCTGGAATGACCCTGCTGGAGCCGAGAGGTTGAACAGGATGACCCTTTGTGATCCCTTCCAGCCTTATCTATTCTGTGATCTGCTGAGATTAATATTAAATATTAAATTCTCCAGGACTATCAAACTCACACTTTCAGCAAAAAATTAAAAGCAGAAACTCTTCCTATGATATTTCTTGGAAGAAATTCCAGCAATTACTGCTCCACCTACCACTGGACAATCTCCAGTGATGCAATCTAAAACTCATGAGGTGCAGTTGCAGTTAATGATATACTTCTAACTTATTTACCTATTTCAATAGCAAAGTAATTATTAAATGTATTAATCTCTCTAATACACTGACAGTAACTATCAGGGTTTTTAGAGCCACTGCTCTCAAAATACCATGGGATGGATCCCAGAAATGATGTCTGTGCTGCTTAAGGCTGAGACCTGCAATGCAGAGTAAATGTTTGTTTCCTTTAACAGGATCCAGAATCATGGAATGGTTTGTGCTGGAACGGACCTTAAGGGTGATCCAGTTCCAACCCGTCCTGGCCACGAGACACCTTCCACTAGACCAGGTTGTTCCAAGCCCCATCCAGTCTTAAACATTTCCAGGGGCAGACACAGCTTCCCTGGGCAACCTGTGCCGGGGCCTCACCACCCTCACAGGCAGGAATTTCTTCCTAATATCCAATCTAAACATAATCTCTTTCAGTTTAGAACTCTTCTCCCTTGTTCTGTCATTCCAGGCCCTCGTCCAAAGTCCCTCTCCAACTCTCCTGGAGCCCCTTTAGGCACTGGAAGGTACTCTAAGGCTCCTTGGAGCCTTCTCTTCTCCAGGCTGAACAACCCAGCTCTCTCCATTTCTGGAGATGCTCCACCTTTCTTACACCTTTATATTTTCCCTTCCCTCCATCCATCCCACTTTGTTGCTAATCTTAATGTCAAACATGTGCCAAACTCTCGATTACATTGTGCTGAACTTAGAAGTGAAATTGTGTCGCTTTTTTTTTTTTTTTGAATCTTGAAAAGCAAACCTTGTGAAGCTTGTATCCTGCAGAACTATAGTGCCAGAAAGTATTTTCCTGAAAACTTTGAGACTGTAGCTTATTAAAGCACAGATCCTTAAGATGATTGGGTCTATTCCATTAGTAGATTTATAAAGTGTGCAGACTGGATAAACAACAGTGACAGCTTGGGGAAGTGTATGCACCTGTTTATTAAAAAGACGTTAACAAGGGCAAATCTAAAATAAGAACATGTACCACAACCCAATTTTCAGCAAATTTTTATGCATGCCTACACTTAAGGTTACCAATGTTATTGGCAATTTCTGTCTCTCTTTTCTCTCTCAGAAGTACACGGCAACTGATGAGCACGGAGCATCTGTGGCAAAGGAAAAAAAACACCGTCTTCAAATTTTGAGGAGCAAACATGACCCTTTCTTTTTCTACTGTTTTCCACCCACATTCAGTTAGTGTGAGAGAAGAAAGAAAATTAAAAAAAAAAAAAAGCAGAAATATTTTCTTTACAGGGAAGGACCGAAGAATGTATTGTTCTCTCATTCACAAGCAAGTGCTTTCATCACCTCTACTTTCATTTTGCTCTACATCATAAGTGACAGCGAGTTTTCTATATTTTCCTGGTATAACTTAGAAGAGGTCACGATTCTAAGAGTTCTTCTGCAGAACTGAGTCTTCTGTTTGGATGTATGCAAATTCTACAGCGCTTATGCCACTTGTACTTTGCAGATAGGTATAAGCATATGCAAAAATGGAGATTATATGTGTACATGCAGGTTTTCAGAATTAATCAACCAAGCATGTACAAAAACTACAAATGCTTTGCTGAAATTTGGCTCAAAATAGATTTATGAATTAGCCCGCTGTAGCAGCTTTCACTCAAGGTTGCTAAATACATTCCATTTTTATAAATAATTAATAACTTAGAAGACTTGCATGATAATGAGGCTTGGAGCAACCTGGTCTAGTGGAAGGTGTCCCTGCCCATGGCAGGGGGGTTGGAAGGAGATGGTCTTTGAGGTCCCTGCTAACTGAAACCATTCTCTGATAATACTATTGCCCCAGAATAGCATTTTAACAATATATCCCAGTGTTGGGAGGACCTGTTGGTACTTATGTCTATTCACAATAGCTGTAGTGGTGTTTTTTATAAATATAAAAAATGCTGCCAGCCTGGAGCCCCTCCAGGGTTAGATCTCAATCCCCAAAGATATGTGAGTGCTACCACCTCCTTTTTAGAGACTGAAAACAGGAAACTGCATGGGTTAATAATAGAGTAAATAATTAAAATTTAGGCTCCAAACTTGTCAAGAGTGTTGCAAGCACAGTCACAAACCCTTCTTGGAGTCACCTTCATGTCAGCAGCTGGTGTGAATATTTTTGAAGATAAATCAAACCCCTGGACCTGACTGAGTCCTGTGTTTCAGTGTATGGCCGGGGTATAGAATACATCCCTCAAACCCATCTGGTTACTTCTGTTATTATGAACTCAAGCAAAGGGTCCTTGAACATTTCTCACAATTCAACAGGAAAAAAAAAAAAAAAAAAAGCAATGTTTTACTTCAGTCTACCTTTTACTAAAGCTGAGTACAATAGGATGTGATTATTTTAGGAACATTAAAAATATCTACTATCTTCCTCCCATGCTAGGTAGAATAGTAGTCTGAAGGAGTTTTGCTTTGTAATTTTCTAAAACGAAGAATTCTGACTTAACCAAACCTCTTCAGAAGGAAGCTGGCTGATATTATCTTACTTCCCTCTTTTCTTGTTGTGGAATTGTTGAGAGAATGCCAGTTGTTGCTACTTGTCATCACAACTTTCTAGTCCATATTATTGCTCGTTAGAGGCAATAAATATTAACCAGCAGACTACTTAAAAACTGGCCAGTGTGCAGAATTTGAGTGCGTAGGTAATAACATGAAGACATTGTAAATCTGGGTTTGCATTCCTTATTTAATTGCACACACTCAGAAATCCTGCCTTCTGAAAAACAATTCTCCTTTATTTGTCTTCATGATATTTGTTCAGCAAATTTTTGTAAAGTTTTTTTATTTCTTGGATGTTATACTGTACAAGGGAATTAATGTCTCTGCTTCTCTTTGAGGGGATTGCAGCAAGAGTCATGGGCACAAAGTGTTGCCAAAAGTGGGAAAACTGGGGATTGCAGGGTGAAATATCAAGGATGATGATCACTGAGATACTTTTGGCTCCAGACAGACCTGTTTCATCCCTCACGCATTTCAATAAAAGTGTATGAGGTGCCATGTTTGCTGAACTGGGTGAATAGATCCTGGGGTTGGTGCTGTGCATTGAGGATGTGCTGAGGGATGTGCGCAGAGCTGCACGGGGCTCCTTTGCTCTGCCAGGAATGAGCTAATGTACAGCTGATTCCTCTCTGGGGGTCACTTTGATTCTGGGTTTCAAACAGGACCCTTTCAGCATTCCCAATGAATTTTTGGCTACAAAGCCTGGTAGCCTCACAGAGTTGTTGGGGACTCTGACAGCAAAGTGCAGCCTAAAGAGCTGGAGCAAAAGCCTTCATACCACTGCTGCCCACTACTCAAAAAGGCAATGGTATAAGTACACCTGAAAAAAAAAGAAACTCAAGCTCTCAGAGCAGATTAACAAAGCTGTTTGCTATTATGGACAAAAGCTGCAGGGGAAAAAAAAAAAGAAAAATAAAAAGAAGAGGAAATGGGCTGTATTACTGTGAGTTGGCACAGAAATGAAATACCAGGCTGCAATTTATGTATAGTAATTGTTCACGAAGCATTCTTTGGGTTTTGATAGTGACTCATTGTGTTCTTTCTGACCTTTGATGTACAGGATGGGCTGCTAGAAGACAGAGGAAGCCACAGTAAGAATATAAAACTTTATTAACTTAAGATTTTGTTGGTTTGTTTGCTTTTTTTTTATTATTGCCCATTGGTAGGTAGTATCTCTGGAAAAGACAAACAAAGGCATTTACCTTGAGTCCTCATGGGTCTTGCCATCTCTCCCAGGCTTCTGTAGTTGAACAAACAGTTGAAAAATAGCTTTGGTTTTAAAAAGGAAATTTGCTAAACAATTGGTTGCTGACGTTGATTACTGAGTTCTGAAAAATAAGATAACTGATTGCAATACTATTGTGTTAGCAACGCAGGTAATGAGCAGTATAAACCCTGCTCTATACAAGACACACAGCAAAGTTATCAAGAAGATTTTCTTCTGAGTGAATGTTTTATGTTTTAAAGAAAATTATGGAAAAAGCTTCCATAGAGTCATCAGAGTAGACACAGCAGACTCTTCAGCACCGTTAAGTTCCATTATGTAAATCCACAGTGATGTAAGCCAGACACTGTCAAGTTTGATACGCCCCAAATTTGACCTAATTAGCCATTTGGTTGTTACTTTTTTCAAAGCTTGTGCAACTCGGCTCGGTTCAGGATATAGATGCTAATTGAACACATAACCTACAGGTGCTAAAGAATCCTCACAAAGGAAGGCCTATCCTATTAGGAATGCAAGTCAAGGCCCGGGGTCATCAGCTCGGATGGTGGGGATGGGAAAAGAAATCCCATCGACAGCTCCCTTCACATGACCATGTCATTTCCAGGAGTGAAATTCAAATTCAGAGTAAACCAATGCAATCTAATAGAGATTTGCCAACTCAAGCTGCTCGGGCTTCAGGGAAGGAACATTTCTTTAAGCTTTTAGGAAGCTGAGGCTCTGTGAGGCAAAGCCTGGAGTGGTTTACTCTGCCCCCAGTAACAAACACACCCCTGTGCAAGTCACAGCTGAAATTTTCTCTCATTCTTAGACCCCCCCATGTGACCTGTAGGTGCCTACACGCAGCTGCATGACTTGTTCCAGCTTTGCCTTTCACCTTTCCCGTCTCTGTCCATGTGCCCCCATCACCTTTACACTCCAGTCTCTTCCCACCCATTTGCCAGGCAGCAGTGCAGTAACCTTTTGTCGTGGCTACACCTTGGCCCAGATGCTGCAGTGTAAACACCCTATCTCTTCTGCTGTTTCCCCACAATCCCCTAACCAAAATGAAACGAGATAAAAAGAGCTGTGCAGCCTCTGAATTTCCTGGCTTTTATCTTTTTATACCAAAGCTTTTGTGTTAATTTTGCATAGCTATTTTTACATGAGGAATAATATCCTGAATTACTGCTGTCACGTGCACTTAAGAATCCCACCTCACCATCCTCAAGTCATCTGGCAACCTGATAGCGTTTCCTGCTCCTTCCCTCACATCAGCACTGCAGAGAGCTTTGCTAAAAGTTTCACATCTGAAAAAGCAGATGATTTGGCAACACCTTCCTATAGATTTTTTTTTCCTTAAAGAAGTGTGCCTGTCTTTGAGTAAACTTTTCTTTCCAACTGTTCTTTTTTGTCAGCTTGCCAGCTCAACTTCTAGTATTGTTCTGCAGAGATTGCTGTAAGGAAAAATGAAAGAGAAGAGAAAGGTAGAGAACTGGGGGAAAGGGAAAAAGGGTTCAGAGGGCATTTAAAGCCTGGGGAGCCTAGCATGGAAAGGGAGATAGGCTTAGGAAACAGGGAATAAAATGGTGGAATGAGAGATAAAACAAAAACATAAAGGATAAGGGATTAGAGAGATAAGGAGTTCAAGAGATGAAATGTGAATAAAGGAAAACAAGAAAAATAAGGATGAAAGGAAAGAAGTGACAGGAGTAAGACGTGTAAACAATTAACTAGGAAAATATTCCGTTTATTTTAGTGAAAGAAAATTATAGTATCTTTATTATTCTCTGGTCTACTAGTTCAGAGGAATTTTTCAAACTAGGAGCTGACACTTGAGTAGTATTACTGAACAATGATAAATATAAGCCTTGCAGTTGTTGAGTTAACCCATTCTGAATTTAATTAATATGACATTCAGACAGCTAAAATTTGGGTAAGAAAAACAATAAAAAATATTTGCAATACAAAGTGCAGAACTGAAAGAACTCTTCTCAATATTTGCAGTTAAATCCATCAGCTCATTGATAATCAGTCCAGCACAGAGTGGCACACTGCAGATCAATACCAGGGCTGAAGAGAGCAAAAATATTTAAAATCTGTGCTGGGTTCAAGTTTCAGCATTGCCCACTGACCAGGAGAAAATTGCTCAAGATCACCATTTGTCTGTGAAAGTATTTCACAATATTTTTTTCCCCATAAGGATATTTATCATAAAGCATTACCAGGTCTCAGTTTCTGCCTGAGCTGTTCACACAGGTCACATAATGTGGTGGAACCCAGATAATATTGCTTATTTTTGCTGATTGTCTGAGCACATATCATCAGGAAGCTGAAATTTTGTCGAACCCACACTGTTTTTTGAGGGCTTTTTTCACAGAAAGGCTACATATACCTAGAAGTATAAAGGCATCATCAAAAACTCAAACAAAAAACCCAACAATTTTCATGCCTGACTCTGACGGGAAGTCACCAAACATCTTAACTAAGTTCAGCCATTATCCATTCTCTTTCCAATAACCTTAAACTTGCATAAAATAGTTCAGATCTATAAAGGAAGATATTCCTTGAGGTCAGGTACTTGACATATAATTTTTTTCTGCCCATGTAGCTCCAAAGGCTTCTGAGCAGATCTCAGGCGTTGTAAAGGTTTCTGAAGAGATGGTCAAGGTGTTGCACATCCCTTCTTCTCATACTTGACAGGACAATCTCCCAACAGGATTTCCTCCCCTAAAGCATCCACAGAGAAAAGAAAATGAACCCTCTAATGATTGCCAGTCCAACTTCTGGTGCCATCCAGGCCTGTTAATTCTGTCAGAGGGAGAGGAATCTTAGGATTTAAAGGTTTGTTTCAGTACAAATCATGAGTTAGCCGATGGAAAACTGGATTTACTTGAAAGCAGAAAAACCACATTAAAACAACCCTAAAATAACCTTGTTCCAATCCTGTGAACCCGAACTGAGCAGCCTTAAGCACCTAAGAGCTGTAGGAAGCAGTTGTGTATTTACAGAAGGACCCCAGCCTTACGTCCTCTCCTGAAGTATTTGAGGTATTGCAATGAGAAACCACCAGTAACAAACAGCAATTTAAACATCCTAAATTACATTGTGTAAAGTCTCAGCTTGCCAAATGGCTGAATGAAAAAGGATGTGGAAGATGGGCTCTCCTTCATTCTAATTCAACCCAGATTCTAGGATTATCTGTTAAAAATAGGACATTTTCTGTTCTCTAATAATAATAATTTTCCATAGGCAGCTGTTGATGTGCCCATAGGTTCACAATAGCTCTTTTTGCAGTGGATTGTAATAACAACTTCTTCAACTCCGTCTTTGAATTCAGAGCTGTGCGAGCTATTCAGAGCGAGCACTTTAATCAGTGAATTTCAGCTTTTATTCTGACTTTGGATTGTTACAAATGCTATGCTCAGACATTTGATATAAATAAACTTTGCCCCAGTGATTTGTTCACAACATGTTTTCGCAGCGGAGTTTCAATATCCATTATTACCATTGCACAACTGCTCACCTTGGCTGACCAGGGCTGTTTGTTCTGGGAAAGAAGCAGTCACCAAGAGGAAATCCATGTCGTGGGGCCGTGATGGTCCGATGGATAAGGTGTGCGCAGTTTAAGTCAGGAGGAGCAAGATCACAAGACTAAAGAGGTTTTTAGGACTATTTTAATATTTCCGTTCCTGTTCCCTTGACTCAGACCTTGCTTGTAACATCGCTATGAGAACAAAGAGGCCACTTGAATGTTATAGGCTGAGGTCAAATTGAAAATTAATGATCTCTTATCACATTCAGACAAAGCCCCAGCTGCAAAGGGTGGGGTTGGGTGCTTTTCTGGTTTATTTAATAGCCACTGAATCAGGGCTCTGAGCAGGGCTTGCCTGGTTAGAGCTGCAAAAGATGAGCTCACATGCCATTTTCCGAGTCCCTCAGCCATGCCCGCGCCAGAGCCTGGCCTGGCAATCCTTTACATGGCTGGTGTCTTCTAGGAGAGCAAACGGAGTGCAAGTTTAATATCTTAATGAAACAAATGTCAGGCATTTGTTTTATATGAATAAAACATCTTTGGCATAAACCGCGGTGAAAAACAAATTCCAAAAAGGTTGTAAATCAGAATTCAGCTTTCAGGGCGCTAAAATGTGTGTGTGAAGAATTGTGCTGAAGAGCCAGCTCTATCTAAACTAAATCGTTTGGCAATGCCCTGTCAGCGCGGGAGAAAATGGATGTAATGTGCACATATGCACAAGGAGTGACTCAGAATGATGTACAAGTGTTACTGTATCTACTCCAAAAGAAATACCTGGAAGTCAGGAAATACGGCTCCACGGTTCAGCAGATTTGTCTGAGGATAGATGTTCTGGTTTTGAAACTCTGGTTTTTCCCCCGAGAGTTGTAAAGATGTCTCATGCAAACAAATACAGTCTGGGTCAACCGATATCTCTGGGACTATTGCACAAACTATAGTTTTATTTGGTATTTATGGGAGAAGAGTTTCAGGAGAAAAACATGCCTGCTGGCAGCTTGAGGACCGAACAATAGATTGATATCCGTAGGTCCTGGAGCAAGACCTGTAGCCTAAACACACGCACATTAATCTATATGTAAGTCCAGGCATTTCCTTAAGTAGTCACGACAGTTTAATTGCCGATGAATATTCATATAAATGAGTTTTGTTTGGAAGAGGGGCAGCAATCTGGAATACTTGTACCAATCTCTATTCAAGCGGAGAAATCATCTGAAGTCTCCGGTTTCCTGTTTATAAGAGTTTGGGCTGCCCAGACAAAACAGAGCAGCAGGAACAATAGCACGGGGCTTGGATGGCTCTTACGGCACCTCTGAGACCGGGCTGTCTCAGCTAAAGGTAACATCACTCCCACTTACAACCCCAGAGCTGGGGCTGGAAACCTCAGGATGACCTGGTGTGTGTTTGTAAAGTTGCTGCTCCAGTGCAGAAGGAAATGGCACCAGAGAGACTTTGAATGGTTTGGCTTGGAACGGACCCTTAAAATTACTCTCATTCCACCCCCTGCCATGGTCAGGGACACCTTCCACTATCCCAGGTTGCTCCAAACCTGATCCAAATTGGCCTTGAACACTTCTATGGATGGGACAGCCACAGCTTCTCTGGGCAACCTGTACCAGGGCCTCACCTCATTCAAAGCCAAGAATTTCTTCTTAATATCTAGCCTGAATCTACCCTCCTTTAATTTGAAGCCATTATCCCTTTGTCTGTCACTACAGACCCTACTAGAATATCTGCTCCCCTCTTTCTTGTCAGCTTCTTTAAGCACTGAAAGGCCCCACCTTTACCCACCCCATTACCCTGCTCTATTTCACTGTTTATCTGCACAAACTGAAACACAACCTTGGGGCAGCTACCGTCAGGTTATTGGTCCTCAAGGGGGTTTGCTGGGACTGCCTGCCCTTTGGAATCCTTCCAGGAGGGAAGAACATATTTTCCCAAAGACAGTGTTGGGCCCCTGTGTTCCTTGCTGGAAAGAAGTCCGGCTCTGTCAGGTACAGTGATTGAGGTTTCTTGGAAAACGCCGATGAGGAGGCTTGCGCTGAGAAGGCAGAGAAATGATGGAGGACCTTGCCAGAATAGCAGATCAGATATAACTCTCTTGGTCACCATGGTGAGGAGGGAATGCAGCTCAAATAGAGCAGCAGACTGTCTCCCGCTCCCTAGACTGTGATGCTCGGGTTCATCCCACTGAAGGGCATCTGTGAGACAGTGCTGAGCACCACTCAGGAGCTATTACGTAGTAGGTTGCAGTGCTGGCAAATGTTTTCAATTTTTTTCTGAAGTGCCATTTATATCTGACTTTCCCATGTTCTTCCCTGCTGCTACCCCAATGTAAACAGCGCGGGGTCGTAGAGGAACCACTCTCCCTCTTTCCAAAATGGTAATGCTGGGGATCTGAGGATGACTAATCTCTCCTGTTTACAGTCTGCTAGCTGTTTGAATCCTAACATAACTTAGATGACAGGGTTTGGGAGACTGGAGAATTACATGTTGCCAAGCTACTAAGGAAAATCTTAAAAAAAAAAAGAAAAAAGAAAAAAAGACTTTTCATGAAGTGTCTGGTAATTTCCCTCACTCCCTGAAACATCACAGGCTGTAGTTCTCATACCCTGCTCTTCCCTCTATGTTTAAGAAACACTTGATGGATTCACCTTACCCATCTGGGACCTGAGACCAATCTCCAGCGTGGCTACAAGAAGATGAAGAAGAGGAAGGAAGCAGAGATCGTAATTTGATCATGCACTGGACTCACTAACCTTTAAACAGCTGTGTTGGTATAGCAGATTTCCTTCAGAAATTCCCAACTTGGGTATCTAGTCCCTTCTCCACACCTGTAGCATCTATATATAACAATATAACCCTCATACATGTATTTTTATATATATATATAAAACCCAGCTGCATGTTCACTAAATGCCTTCAAAGCTGTCCACTGAGCCCTTAAATTATCTCCTTAAAAATCCTATTGCAGTTACATACCACTTATTTCAGCCTGCATTTAAGCCCATTAAATAAATCAGAGAAGATACACAATTCCACAAGTCCTTTTAATCACAAGAAAGATACAGGCAGAAAATGGTCGTCTGTCTATAAACTCAGGCTGAAAAAAGTTATATCAGAAATGAGGTGTAAATTTTTAAGATTGCACATAATTCAGCTGTTAGAACAATTTAACATTTGGATACTGCACATGGGATGTGGGATAATTTTTGTCACTCGAAGTCTTTGAAATTGGAAAACTTCCTAGAAGATATGTTCCAAGTCAACCACAAGTGACTGAGCTGCAGACTCAATAACTCAAAATTGAGGTGGATTGTGTGAATGTCTGTGATCCACCCCACACAGGAGGGGAGGTTGGAGAACTGTGATGGCCTCAGAATCTATGAAAACATTTTGTCTTTTCTGCTTGGTGTTTCAAAAGGAGCTGTCACAGCCCAATCAATTAATAAAAGATGAAAAAGGTGCAGCAAATAAAATTGCAGTCAGTTAAAGACTGAAGGTAGAAGATGGATATACCCTACAAAAGATGAGGTGAATGACAGCAATTAAAGAGAATGATCCTGCTAAATTAAATAATGAATCACATTCCAAAGTTGATAAAATTTTTATTTTAGATTCAACACATGAAGTAAAAGAAGAATTCAAATGGCTATGGAAGAACATAAATACCCAATTTGAAAATATATTCAGCCAAGCAGCTGTCATAGTAACCTTTGCAAATAAAAGTGTTATAGAGGAACTTTACCGGGGAACACGACACTAAGTGGTGTATTACTTCAGAAGTCTGGCACTATTACTCATCTTAAATGGGAAAGATTTGACAAAAATGGGAAAATTTAGCTGTGCCAGCCTAGCAGGTGTGTGGGAAAGAACGTTTTCAGAGCAAAGCCCATGGTGCTCTTGAATGTTGTGCCCTTTTGGAGCTCGCTGGAATGAATTTTACCTAATGGCATCTATTTTGTACCAGCCAGTGACTTAGCGAGTGATCTTTTGACTCATTTCTGGAAAAAATTGCATGTGGCTGTTTATGGAAGTTGTTAGTGGAACAAGATCTTTCCTAGATTATACTTGTCATGGATTTTTTTTTTTAATTTTTTATTTTTGGCATAGTAAACTAAAGAGTGTTTTGTGAATGATTACTTTATTAGTGCATAATATATTGCTGAGGAATATAGAAACATGGTCACGTCATGTTCACAGAACTGCAGCATCCCAGAAGGGTTTGGGCTGGAAGGGATTTTAAAGATCATCCAGTCCCAACACCTGCAACGGCAGGGACACCTCCCACTGTCCCAGGCTGCTCCAAGCCTCGTCCAGCCTGGCCTTGGACACTGCCAGGGATGGGGCATTCACAGCTTCCCTGAACAATCTGTGCCAGGGCCTCACCAGGGAACAATTCCATCCCAATATCCCACCCAACCCTGCCCTCCGGCAGCGCGAAGCCATTGCCCCTTGTTCTGTCACTCCGTGCCCTTGTTCAAAGTCCCTGTCCAGCCCCTTGGAGCACTTTTAGGTGCTGGAATATGAAGAATATGTAGAGGAGATAGAGGGAATTTAAGCTGAAAAGCCACTTTAGCTACACTGTCATGTTTAAAAGCTAAACCAGGCCTTGTCTTGTCTCCATCTGTGCATGGGAATGAAAAGGCAGAGAAATCTGCCTCTTTCTAGGAAACTATTCCAACTGCTGCCTGTGGTATTGTTATCAGAAAATGGAAAACTTCTGGCAGCAGGAACCAAGGAGCTGCTGACTGCAAAGGTTTGGGCCCATGGCACAGAACTGTTCTACCAGGTGCTGCTGGAAGCAGAGGTGGGCAGATCTGATAACCAGAGATGCTAAAATTAACAAAAATCATTTAATCTGGATACTCAAAGGTGAGAAATTCAATTGTTTTCCCTTGGCACCCTTCTGTGGCAAGAAGGAAATTTTGCAAAGCATGGGTTTACATCCACAATGAGCAAAACTATTAAGGGGAAAGGAGAATTATGTTTCTAATGAAAAGTACCATGGTAAGATGTTTAAACAAATAGGAAAGAAATACCTACACTCACAGTATTGTGTTTTGGTACACCCAGTGTAAAAGCATCCTCTCTGGACATTGGTCCTACTCTCCCCATCCTCTTTTGGCTTCTGCACTGCCTTATTGTTTTTTGTGAAAATTGCTGAAGTTTCAGGAATGTATTTGTGCAGGTCCATCTCCTGTTTCTGACAGAAAATCCTGACAAGTTTGGTAAGATGACTGCAGTTACTTCTATATTTTTTTTTCCCTATCTCTGGTCTTAATACTGAAATTGCACCTTAACTTTTAACTGTAATATGAAACATAAGCCTTTAGCTGATTACACAGTTAGAGCTTCTCTAGTACCTGACCTCTCATCCTATACCGCTCGGTCTTGTCCTTACCAGAGTTCATTTTGCCTTATTTTATGCTGTGGCCTAGAGATTTTTTATGCCATAAAAGTCTCAACTCCTCAAACTTGTCAAGGCTGACTTTTACTCTGGTGTAAGGTACAGCTCCTTTTCCTCTTCTTTACACTCTGCCAGAAGAGGCAAACATTGATCAATAACTTCTCCCAGGGAATTTTTACTACAGTTTTATTGCAGTTTGGTCAGTTGATAAAAATAACCACATTTCACTGCTTCGGTAACCTGAACGTCTTAATGCCAACCATCATCACACCTGGATAATGGGCAATTAGTGTTTAAATATGGTCTGACTCATTCTCTCTCTTATGATCTTCATTAAACTCTGGCAGAGAAATTCTTCCCGGATCTTCAGTGCTGGTTTTGGCTCTTTTAAGGTTTTTTTTTCCCTTCTTTGTGCATAATATCCTGGCTATTCTAGTGCATGTGAGTTAAGATTTGTCATTTTTAAAGGATTTCTTTCTTTAAACTTATTATTTCTTGAAACCTAACCCCATCTTTAGCCCAGCACTGGCTGTAGAAAAAGCAGCCAGGTTGGAAGGAAATTAATATAGAAGTTAGAGGTAATTAAAATTCAGAGTTGGCTGGACACTTGTGAAAAGTGCAGATGACTACCTGTGTCCACATATGCAGTGCATTTGTCTAAGTTACTAGTGTGTGAAAAGCAAGGAATGGAACGAAAGCTCCTCTTGCTGCCATAACTGCAGCAGATGCTGCTTGATGCCTGCTGAAATTCAGAAATATGCTCTCATCCTTTTACAGCAGCTTTGTGTACCTCTTGTGCCCTTGATTTCAGACCTCTGACCTTGCGTTTCTTCTGGCATCCTGTAACAACTAAATCCATGGACAGGTAGGTGATCCTGTAAGAATCCAAGTTATTTATGAGAGAAGATGCTGCTCAGAGATGCTCCATTCTTGACAGTTTAAAATTCTCTATTTCTGCCTGATTTTAATTAATAGCCTTGTGTTTAGGATGAAATGTGTTCAATTTGTGCACAGTGGAAGGACAGTCACACTACAAGATCAGTTATATACATAGCAATACAATTATTATTCTCCGCTGGCAAATGTACCGTGATATTGATAAAAAAGCAATAAGTTCAATGGACATGTCAAAATCTGCCCCGATAGCTTATTACAGATTGTTAGATGAACATAAATATCTAATGTTCAGCCCGTAATGTTCATTTGTGCCACGGCAGATGAAGGTATAGGGTGAAGAATTAATTTAAAGCACAACACTGAGTCTCTGGTAGTCACTGAGCCTAAGGTAAGTCTTTGCAAGCATCCCTGCAACTATGGGTGACAATTTCCCCAGCCCAGGACCAGGCTGCAGGGAACTGCTGACGTTCAGCTGCTTAAACCTCTTTAAGTGTCCCTACGATTTTCTGGTTCCGGCCAGAATCCACCAGCTTATCTGTAATCACCTTTCCATGTTTCCAAGAAGGGAGCGTGGCTCTGCGGGCTGCCCCGGCTGCGCTGTCCCGCTCTGGCTCCCTCTGGCACAGAGCCAAGGCAGGAGCAGAGCCCAGGGCAGGCTTTCCCAGAGGAGAAGTGGGTTGTGGGCTGGACTTCCATGAAAACAGCCTCTACCACATTGACACATTTGCTTATTTTTGTGCCTCTTTTTGAAAGGAAAGGGAAATGGAGGGCACAGCCTCAGATAGGTCCCGCTTCCTCCTTCATTCATCAGCTTTCTCACCCGCATTTAGAAATGCAAGGAAGCCAGTTATGAGCTAGGCTATTTTGGAGACATCCCAGATTAAAATAAACCCGTCCCTATGGCTGTGAAGTTGGTGAGGATGTTGAGAGGGACAGGGCTGAGTACTGACAGAGGTGGTGACGAGTCCGAGAACGTGCCACAGGCCTGGACATGCCAGTGGACATTGGCAGCCCAGTTGTCCAGCCTGCCAGGAGCTGAGCAGGTGGAGTGAACCCTCCTCTTCCTTCTCACAAGGACATGGCCACCTGCTTGAGGACTGGTGTGGCAGAGGGGGTTTCCCACCCAGCTCAGCAGAGGAGAGGCTGATGTGTTTGTTTTGCTTCCCAGTGCCTTGTACCTCTGCTTTGTGCAGAGGAAATGAAAGGTATAGTCAGTGATGGTAGCGGTGATTTATTCTGGTGCTAAGCCTTTTTTTAAGGTCATCAGCTGCATGATCTCCTCACACAGTGCTTTCAGTTGATGATGACTTTTTTTGTGTTTTCCTGTTGGCCCTTTTTACTTTCTTTACTTTTTCTGCCCGTTCAGCGACATTTTTCCAATGAAAAATGGCCCCTGTAAAGACTTTGCTGGCTTGCTTGTTGTAGACACCCAGTAAGATCAGCACCAGCATCAGCTTCCTTGGAAGGACATGGATGAATGTAGCACTCGTCAGGCCAGCCTAGTAGGCCGAGGAACCCCCAAGGAGAGCCAAATAAGGAACCACACTGAACAGCAGACGGAGGAGCAGAAAGAGAGAGAGGGCAGAACCCTCTGCTTTTATTTATATGTTTTCACAAATCACCGTGGATTGGAGGTAGAAATCAACACCTCATAATCCACTGGTCAAAGCATTTGTCAATCACACTTCTCCACCCAGTATACTGGAATTCATAAACATAGGACAGCATAGATAGTAGCCAAGAGACCATGGCCATGGTACAGAAAGGTCTGAAAATATTTACAGAAGGAAAAACACTGAAACACTGCAAACTCAGGGCAACATCTCACCCTTTTACCATTAAAAAGAAAAAAAAAGAAAAAAAAGAAAATGAACATTGTTCAGGGCACATCTCACCCTTTTACCATTAAAAAGAAAAAAAGAAAATGAACATTGTTCAGGGCACAGATGAACCTCATTCACATCCCACTGGGGGGAAAGTTTCCCACCTTTTTATTCAGATGTGGCAGAGGAACAATGAAGAGATCAGTATTTCATCTTCAGTTAGCATTTTTGGATTTCAGCTGACTTCATAATCATGTCTGTACACAGAAGAAGTTTGTTTCACTAATAAGCATTTTCCTGTGTAATAATACAAGCCTAATTTCTTGGAAAAAAGAGAAGATTTCATTGTAAAAAGGAACATAAAGGTATCTTGCACGAACATAATCATCCTTCTTTGCAATCCCACAAAGCAGGAAGGTTCAATTACATCTGTTCAACAGTGAAAGTCCACCAAAATTGTGACATCTATCATCTGATGTGCAGGTAATGGAAACTATTGTGCCACATTAAAGCTCAGATGTAAAGGACTTGGCTATATGTAAATGGAAAAATACTGTGACATTTTTTATGAGCAGTTATGTGCAATATTGTCACCTAATTCACATTTTAAAAACAGCCACTACACCCCAGTTACTTTTATTTTTCCTCCTCATTCAGCTGTACCTTGAGTGAAATGTCTAATTTTAAATGTATTGACTGGACACACTTGAAGCATTTTGGGCTGGAAAACCATCCTTCTCCTTTTTTGACTCAGCTGCCCTATATTTGCAACCTTTATTTTCTCAGAAAAAAAAAAAAAAAAAAAAAAAAAGAAATCATCATACTGCAGAACAACTCACTGCTAATTGTAGTCTCTGAAGAAAATTAAGATGCTCTAATACACCATTAGAGTCTCTACAATTTGTATTAGGCACCAGGATATGTTTTCCTAATTAATAGTTCCTTTAGTGTCCAGATTAAAAATAGCTGTTAAGGGCTCTGGGTAGATGATACAGCAGTATGAAATAGCATCACACCTGTCTCCCTCTTGCAGCTTCCCAAGTGTAAGTAGGAGTCAGAATTTCCCTCCTCATTAAATAAAAACACTGATAGATAGGACATCACTTGGCATCTCCAAAGTGCTATACCTAAGACATACCATCTGCTACGAAGTTGCAAAAACATAGCCTGAGAAAAGTGGGACATCAAGGTGGAGCTTAATTTTCTTTAGTCAGTTTTCTGTCTATCCCGGACTTGAGCGGGGCTGGTGCCGGCACGGCTCTCGATGCCTGGAGCTCCAGCGGGGGAGCATGGCTGGGAATGCAGTCATCCAGGAACAGGGAAATTCCAGGGGAAACAGGGAAGCTGCTCCCCAGAGGGACATGTTTTTAGTAACCAGGAAGAGATTACTTTTGAAGGTAGTAGGAATGACAGCTTAGGGCTCCCCTGTCCTGGTGAGTGCTCTCAGCACTGAATCACAAAGTTGCTTTTGCCTTCCCTTCCCCCTGTCACAGGGATTATTTTAGCAGTGCTGCGAAGTGCACAGAGCCTGGCTTGGAGCTCAGCCCCTGCTCTGAGGGCTGTGGGTGCTTGCTGCAGCAGGAGATTGAAACTTCAGACTAAGGTGACCATAAATCCCAGATGTCCTACTTGTGGGAGAAGTAGGACAGAGAGATATGAGCAGACACCCAACACCCTTCCTTTCTGTGCATCGCTAGATCCAGACCTGGGTTTCGGGCTGAAAAAAAAAATCCTGAGAAATCAAAGTGAATAAAAAAAGATGACTTTCCAGCTGCATTCGCAATGGCATTTTTTGGGCACTCTTTTTCAGCATTCTGAGCACTGTGAGTCTCAGTCAGGTCTCTGAGAGCTGGAGACAGAAATATGGGAACATTCCCATCTGCTCACAGACAGCCTCAGTCTTTCAGACATCCAGCAGCCCAGCTGGAGACACTGCTCTGCTCAGGTTGCCAAACAAACAGACAATTGGATAAAATCTGGGGGCAGAAAAAGTGGCTCCATTTGGAGTAACAAGGTCATCCTGGTTCAGCAACACAATTTCCTGCAGCAGTGGGTCTGGCAACAGCAGCCACCCCACACAGCTCCAGGCAGTGCTACCTGTGCCCTTCTGAGGGCCACCCATCCTCCTTTCTTATAGAGTTATTCACATAAAAGACTTCTGGCATGACATTCCTACCTCTCCACTTTAACACACACATCTGCTCTGAAAAAGCCTCTCTCTGATGTGCTGGTGGTTAGAGCACAGCTACAATGCTCAATAGATCATCCCCTGGACTCCTCAGAAATTAAAGAGTAATGGCTTTAGACTGAAAGAAAGTGAGTTTGGAATGGATATTGGGAAGAAATTCTTCCCTGTGAGGGTCAGAGGTCCTGACACAGGGTGCCCAGAGAAGCTGTGGCTGCCCCTGGATCCCTGGCAGTGTCCAAGGCCAGGCTGGACAGGGCTTGGAACAACCTGGGATAGTAGAAGGTGTCCCTGCCCATGGCAGGGGGTGGAATGGGATGAGCTTTGAGGTCCCTTCCATCCCAAACCATTCTGTGATTCTGTGATTTGCTTTAGATGAGGAGACGGAGCTTTACACACACAAGTGAGGGTTTTGGCTCCGTGCTCCTCCCACAGGTCATCCTCCTGCTCCCAAACAGTAATTTGACAGCCACGTACCATGACTTCAGTAACACAGAAAACAGCATTGCGTTTCCTCAAGCAGCTTAACACTGTTTAATTGTGCTAATTTAACCCAGGTGGTCTCTGCAGCAGCTCTTGCCTTAGGCCTGAAGAGAAGCAGGGAGGGGAAAGCAGTGAATTTGCTACATTTGTGCATGGCAAGAGCTCAGAAACCCCAGTTGAGACGTGAAGAAACACGGCGCAGCATTTGCATGCTTCATAACCGCTCCTGCAGCATCAGGGGAAGGAAAGCATCCTCCTCTCCATGGCAATGCCAGCCAGGGCACTGGGGAACACCCAAGGTGCTGCTGGAGGAGTTAAAAAGTCCTGTAGAGGCTGGGGTTGGGAAGAGAGCAGACACAGCCTGTGAAGATCGTGTTCAGAGCCTGTCTTTGGGTAACAGCGTGTGTTTTCCAGGCAATGCAAACATCGGACAATTTGTAACAGTGTTTTACTGCCGTCAGTGTAAAAAAAAAAAATGCCCATTAGCAGCCTTCCCCTTTTCACCTGAACCATTTTTAACTAAAGAACAGGTGTGCAGGGGAGGTTTCCCCCTGCCGAGGACAAGGCATTAATCTCCAGCAGCTGAAACCAGGGAAGTTTTGCTGTTTGCCGTGCAAGAATGGGCAGGATCAGGATTATGATGGGGTGGACAAAGGTTTCCCAGTGATGGTCACTGTTTCCTAATGATATTGGGAGTGTTTTTTTTAATTTTGTCATCCTTTCCCTGTGAACAGAAACATTTGTTGGTGTCAGGTGTAAGTGTAAAGCTGGAGGGAAACCACACATCAGGGCTGAGCCCCTCCTTCCCAGTGCTCAGCTCTCAGGGGCATATGAACCTTGAATTGGTCCTTCCACCGCCGTCTTCAAGGGTGAATAAATGAATCATGAAGCACAGACATAGCCAATATTCCAGGTTTTCAACACAGGAAGAAGATGGGAACTCTTGGTAGAGCTCCATTTCTAGCATCTGGAAAGTCAGAGGAGAAACAGAGTGCAAGAAACCATGCAAACATCATTAGTGGAGAAAAATAAGTGGGTTTTCTCCATTTTGCTAACCCAGATTCCAGAGGTGTTGGAGGGTTGTTTTAAGCCTAGCTATCCCTTTAAGAATGGCTAGAAACACCCGTCGGAGACTTGTAATGAAAAAACATTATTTATCAGTATTAAATATAGATAAACAAAAATGAGAAACAGACTTAATTGAAACCCTCTGTGAAATCTGGCTAATCAGTTTTCATTTCCAGGAGGCTTTAACTTATGTTATTTAATTTATTATTTAAAAGTTCTATTTTGATTTCGCTCTTCAGCCCTAGTGCTGGGCTTTGGGCTCTTTAGAAACGTGTGGTGAGAGCTTGGAAGTATCACCCTGACTTCAATCAGGCCAACACTTCACCCGTGTTTGATTCCTGCTATGGCTTTGATAAACTTAATGATCACACAAGGGTTCCCCTAACTCCACTGCTGACACTAATCTTGAGTCCAAGCACACTGCAATGCATTTTCTTGACCACCAGTGTGATTTTCATTTTGGATCCAGTTTTACCTCCACCCCATGCAAACACGATGCCATTTCACTCTATTTCTTTAATTTATAGGCACCAAAGTTGCTGAATCAGGAAACTGAGGTTATAGCTGTTCAAGAAATGAATCCCACATCGTGACGAACTGCTTCTTCGGCAGATTTTCTCTTGTTCCTCATTCTGAGTCATTGTAACACGTTTTAAAGGCCAGAGTTACATATGAAGGCTCTTGATGGTGAGAGCTGAGCCCTTTCTTGTGGTTTGTGCAGGCAGACAATCCCCGTCCTGTGTCTCTACTGGTTGCCAGTAGCAAACGATGTTTAATTCGCATCATGGTACTTCCTGTGTCACTGGAGCGTGTGACATTGCCCACCAGAACTGAGAGTGAAGTGGTAAAATATGACTGTGTTAATTGAATTCTAATTAGCCCGACAGTGCTACTCATCTCTGCTGAAGTGTAGCTCGCTGGGATTCCACCACTTCATGGAGAGGAACAGGAGAATTTGGGGAAGAAGTAAAATTGGAGGGTCAGGGGGGACAAAATATTGAGATTGGGTAGAACAGATTAAACTTTTTGTGGTTGACTCTGGTAGCAATTGGCCCTGTGCTTCCCCAAAAATCAAAACTTTAAAGTATCTGTGGCGTTCAGGGTGGTGGCTGGGGGAAGCAGAGCATCGTTTTTAAGATGCATTTCTGGACCAGTCCATCTGGGGAAGTATTTTCTGCCTCTCCCAAAAACCATGATCTGCAGTTGCATGCACAAATTTACCCTCACAATATACCTTGGAGATAAGGAAGTCAGATGAACCCCCTTTTGCAGGCTGGGATGATTAAATCATTTGTCTAGGGTCAGTGTGGAAAATCCCAGCAGAAGCAGAGAGGAGCTGTAGGTCTGCAGTGCTCCTCTCCAGCTCGACACAGGAACCTTACAACACTTAAGGAATTATTAAAATGTTAAATGAGTTGAAATGAAAGGCTCTGTCCAGAGCTGCAGCCATCATTTGGATTATTGACTCAGTTCTTTGAAAAATACACAACTGCGGCAGTGTTATGAGTGCAATTACAGCCAATGGAGAATTCTCAAATGAAGGGCAAATCAAAAGGAAACCATCTATGTTTTATATTTCTGTGGTTGCCTCCATCTCCACAGTGATAGAGAGCATGGCTGTGCATACATATCTCAGACATATGTTGATTTTTGTGCTTGTCAGCGAGTTGAGCTCTGGGGGAATTCTCCCGCAGGGGTTATGCTGAGACAGAAACAGGGCAAACAGCTCATGAGCTTTAAGATCTTCTGTTTCTCCTTGAGATGGGAGAGGAATGCCTGCCCTTGTCCTCTTCCACCCACCCTCATCCTCCTTTCACACCCGGAGTTTCCATCCTTTTCCTCGCCAGCAGCACTTGGGAGCAAATTGTTCAGGATGGAGGGAGGTGGGCACAGATGTGACCACCTGCTGCATGTGCCTTTCTTCTCATGAGCTTTTAAAAAGCCACTTCATATTTTAAAGAGGAGGAGGAAAAGCCAGTGGCCTTTGGTGTTGCTGAGCACTGACACAGCTGGAGCTGGCCGGGGGTGGCGGGGTGTTATTTTTTACAGGTTGGCAACCAGACGCTTGTTGCAATGATATACTTTTTTTCCCCCCCCTTCCAGAGATCGCCTGAGTGTAGATGTGCCAACACGGGTTCCGGTTTTACCACAGCTAATTCTCTTATTTCAAAGAGCGGAAATATCCTCGGACAAATCTGCTTTGTCAAGGTTGAAAACGTTCCACACCACAGATGGTGACCATAAGGTGCAAGTGAGTTTTCAGCTGAACTGGTGACACCCTACCCATTTGCTTCACTGCTGAAGATTTTAAAACTAGTTTTTGTTATGAGAAGCTGAGCAAGATACTTCTCTCCAAATGTCTCTTCCTCCTGTTAGCTCCTCACTTCCATATTCATGGCACTCCTGCTGCTACTAGCACTACCATGCGTAGCACCTACTGCAAATTGTCCAGTTCCTGTTGTTAGGATGGCAGTTCCCTTTGGTTTTTGAAAAATTCATTAAGCGAGGGGGTGGAAGGGGCAGCAGAGTCCTGTTATGGTCCAGCACCCTATTGTAGGAGATATTTTTCCCCCAGGTGTGTTCCTGCAGGATGGCTTGCTGGGGCTGTAACCAGATGAGCACTTCTATGCAAAGGGAATGGGTTCCATTTAGATAATCAGATGTGTTGCAGCACAAAAAAACCCCACCAAGATTCTGTCTGCAGGGATATTGTGGGGAGTTTCCCAGCAATGGTTGGGGGATTTTCAGGCCCTTCGAACACGATGTGAGATTTTTCTTGTGGACTGAGCAGAGCCTCAACGGGAATGGCGATGGCAGCTTACAATAATTGGTACCACGCTCTTCTGAGTCCTCTTAACTGAGGGGTTTTATATTAATATGAGAGAACCCACCTGCGGTTGGCGGTCTCGGTTGCTGTACCTAATTTTTCCCTTTTGTAAATTCCCCAATTTAACTGTGATGCCTCCGTTACTATTTTGTGGTGCAGCCATTGGTCCTCACTTCTCTTTTGCCGCTGACTAATTCCTCCCCCAAAGAAAAATAAAGTTTAAAGGTGGATGGGATAAAGGCTGGCTTGCTCCAGACACAAAAAATGCGAGTCTAAAAGGAAACTTGGTTCTGTCTCTGGCAAACTGAAACAAAAAGTAAAAGCCATTGGTGAGGTCTTCTCTCCGCAGGAAGCTCACCTGCCTTTTCCTTGCCTTTTTTAAACTATCTGATATCAGGAGAGGGTTGCTAGCAGAAGAGCAGCAGGCTGGGGACATAAATTACTTTGACTTTGTAAGGAAGTGGTGTTAAGTATTAAATGTGCTTTGGGGCAGCTCCTGCAATTCCTCACCCTCCTCACTTGTGGTACATCTTTTTCAGGTGAAAAACTCATGTCACCATAATTCATGTTCATTCTCTTCCTCATTTTGGGGCTAAATTCAATATAAGCAAGTGCACAATCTCCAGATTGAAGCTGCCACATGGTTCCCACAAAGAGAAGCCCAGAGGATCCTCCTCACTCTCTTCACTGCTATTGTTGCACCAATCTGAGTGACTGCTTGGCCTCTGACATCTCTCCATCCCATTTCCCTGCTGTGCCTCCAGGCCGTGCGCCCCTTTTCCTGAACTGCACCATCTCCCTTTGGCTTCTCTGCCAGGGTGGCATTCCCATCCCACCACATCCCTCTCCATCTACCTCCTCTCCTACTTTCTATCCCAGTTTCAACCCCGCTCCCTCCTGGCTCCCATGACATCTCTTGTGTTTGTTGCATTGAGCATAATCTCATTCAAGACCTTCCAAGGTGTTGCCCTTCTTTACCTTTCCTTTTCATTTATCTGTAGCCTTTATAATCAGTTTCCAAGCTCTTTCTTCAAACTTTCTCCCCTCTGCTCCTCAAATCTACCCTCCGTTGGTGCCGTCAGAAGAGTTGACACTAATTTGGTTGTACCTCTCACACTGACCCATTTGTCCCCTTATTTTCATGTGTCACTCGCCCTGGTTTTATCTGGTGTTCAGCTTTATCACAGTGTCTTAACACGTGCCTGGGGTTTTCATATGAGTTTTGCTATTGTGGAAGGAGCATGACATGGAAGTAAAAACCACCAGATGTTCAGAAGAAATTCACAATACTGAAGGCTGGGACATATCTTTCTTCTGCTGGTTTCAGTGGAAGCAAGACAGAAGCCAGCAGGATTTTTCTCCCCAGTGCTGCTGTAAATTATAGTAGCCCCACTTGAGCCTTCTGCCTGTCAAATGCTCTGTTCTTGCCAGATCAACAGCAAATTTTTAGCTCTTTTGGGGCCCACCTTCTTCAAGTCCATTGACACAATCTGGTTAGTGAAAAGAAGAAATATGGTCTCTGCACATACTCAAAATAGCCATATTAATATAGACTCTGAAAGTGTTGCAAATAGGTGCTTCCGCTGCTCCAGGAGACACACAAATTATTTGCCATCTCTTAAAAGGTGTGTAATTTAAATATTTTAAACCCTGAAATAAATTACTGATAATAAAATTCAACAGTGTAATGCTTCTTTGAATATTTTAAATCAGATATAAATTGTTCAATGAAGTTGATCTAGTCATAGCATACTTTTCAAGAGCTTTAATAGTGCATGATTTAAATGTATGATACCCTTCTGGTATATTGCATGGCAGATTAGATGGATTTAAATAGTCCTGGTTGGGATGAAGGTTTCATAGCTCAGGGTTTCTGTGGTTTGACAGACACATCTGCTGGTCCAGCAATAGTTTCTGTGCAGTGTCTGATGATCCTAACGTGAGGGAAGCTTAATTCCTATACAGCAATTGTCAGCTGGCATAGTAGTGCACATTAAGCGTGTTCATCCAACGTATATTTGTGACCAGTTTGAAGATGCTTTTTACATGGGGGAAGAATTAAATCTATATCCAATATATGTTACTAAAAACAATGTTAGTGCCATCTTTTGGGCAAGATTTTAAAGCACATAAGTCAAGAAATTTGATGGTCTAATTCCACAGTAACCATTCTTAAGACCATTTGCACAGCTCGTGTTTTCCAAGGGAATGTGCTTAAGACAAATGAGAAAAGCTTTACAGTGCTTCTGCAGTGATGTTATTTTGGGTTGCAGAGCAGTCAGACAGTATTGGAAAGTAGGACTTTTTAATAGTGTGTGGTGGTGTCACTACTTCCAACTTCTGACTCATCAGTAACTATTGCATATTTCTCAAGTGGAGGATTTTTTCCAGTAACTTGCTGTTCTGAATGAGTTTATAGTGAAATGCTGAGCCAATGTTAACTCTGAGTAAAACAACAGCTTTGATAGCATCTATATTCATTCAGTTTTTCTTTTTCCTTCATATTCTTCAGCTCATCAGGAACTTGTTCCTCAGACTATTGGTTCTTTTCAGTACTGAGCAGACCACACATCCCAAATAAAGACATTTTAGCTGTAAAATAGAGCTACTGCTTTGGCTGATAAGATGAAAAACGGGATATCCCACCATTTCTTTTTCTTAGGAAGAAATTCTTTACTCAAAGGGTGGTGAGGCACGGATAGGGGTTACCCAGAGAAGTTGTGGATGCCCCATCCCAGGAAGTGTTCAAGGTCAGGTTGGACAGAGCTTGAAGTCAACTGGTCTGGTGGAAGATGGCTGAAAGGAGATGGCCATTAAGGTCCCTTCCAACCCAAGCCATTCTAAGATTCTATGAATTTCCAGAGCTGATCTTAGACAATGGGTCCACTAAACCCAGAACCGATGGTGATCTATCCCCTTAGTCTCTTTCTGCCTAAAAACCTACACCACATGGTTGACACCGACACACAGAACTTTATTCTGGGTGTAAGGACAACAAGTGAATTTTCAGCTAAGGTTCAATTAAGATCTTATAGCTGCTTTGGATTTTGTTTTATTGGCTTTGATTAATGTACATATATTTTTATGTCTCTGCAGCTCAGAAGTCAAACAGCTCATTGTGTTTATTTAAGGGATTGCATCATCACACATCTGACAAATGCACTCGCTGCATTTACAGCATCATCGCACAGAGTGCATTTATTTGAACTTTCTCCCATGTACATGGGATCACACATTCAGATAAACACAGCTGTGTTTATTTCAGGCTGCACAACTCCAGATTGTGGATGTATGTCTAGAGCCAGTGGACTCCACATGCACTGCACAGGATTTGCAAATTCTTATACCTGCGTTATTTGTCAACTAAATGTCCAAAGGCTCGTATCTCATTTAGAACTGGTAGAAAAGGAGACTTTTTCATCATGTGCTTCAATAATACTTGCTGAGTAGTTTATTGGGTACAAATATTCAATGATTTTTATTATGAGTTAACGCCCACAGATCCCTTTGTCTGGACACCTACGCATTAACGTCTTCATTTGTGTCTTGAACTTACAAACCATCGACAGTGGTGCTGTCACCCTGTGACGGTGGTGGGTTGTTCACCAAGGCTCTGGTTTTGCTTTTACTATTCAGGCAAGTCACATTGCTCATGTGGACTGAAGTCAGTTGTTTAATGACTTCGCTGTTTGCAGATTGCGGCCCAAAGATGTTTCTTTATTTGCAATATGAATGAGCGAATCTATTCTTAACAGGGGAAAGGAAAGAAAAGCATTGTGTGGACACGGCAGTGGTTGGGGCTGTGACATTTTGCAGTTGCCATTGTGGTAAATAAGGCCTCAGTGATTCAAAGTCTTGAAATCAGACACTGAGTAATCCCCTGGTGTTACTCATGTGCTCAAGTTGAGCTTAGGTGTAATTTTTTGCATTCTTTTGTAAGAATGCTGGAAAAAGCACATCTGACCCAAGAACGGCATCCTACCTTCCAACTCTCCTGCATCAAAGCTTGAGGCACTTCACCAAGAGCTGTGAATGCTCAGGTTTTGAGTATAGAGCTGAAGTCCAACAGAGGATTGAATTTGCTAACCATACCTACATACAGAGATATTTCCTCCCAAAACAGAAGAAAAAAAAAAAGTTATATTAGATAAGACCTGGTCTAGTGGGTGGCATCCCTGCCTGTGGGTGTGGGGGAGTTGAATCTAGATTATCTTTAAGGTCCTTTCCAACCCAAACCATTCTATGATTTTATGAGGACCTGCTTTTACACCAATACATCAATTGCATTAAAAAAAAAAAAAAATCAGTCTATTTCCTCATCCTAACTCTGACTTCTCTTTCAGTCCTAAATACCTACAACTAGGACTTCATAACAGCTGTGTTTCTTGCAGTGTGTGCCCAAGGCTTGTGCTCTGCTGAACTGTGTTCATGCAGATGCTGAGGGTAGGTGTGAGGCAGAATGGACATCCTCTCAATTGAGAATTCTTGTGCTTTCATTGGATCAGAGAAAGTCATTCTCTGGGACAGCTTGGAAAATACTGTGTTCCTTACATATAGGGAAACCCAAGAGA
>VYZT01048186.1:280929-306829 GCA_013400735.1 Pomatostomus ruficeps
CATGGTGTTGATTGTAGTAATTTTACTCAAGCAGCTCAGGATAATAAAGAAAATGACTCAGAGAGCATCAATGGAAAACTGGCAGCTCTAGCGAGCAGCTGACACCCATGAAAATGTTCGAAAAATATCCCTATTTATAAATAATTCTGCTGACAGCATCACATACACGCTGTAGTTCTTTCCCCGCCTCGCTGAGGAGATTAGCCTGTAGAGAAAGCCTTTGTTTCTTAAAGTTTTCTTTGTTACGTCGCCGGTGAATAGCAGGAAGCCAACATCTTATATCAGTGCCTTCACCGGTGGTGCCACACAGCCGCAAGCCAGCCACTGCTCAACCCTTCCCCACCTGAAGCACCCCAAGGTGAGCCAACACGGATTCCCTTGGGGTGCTCCTGACAGGTCCGGTGACAGCAGCAGAGAGCTGGGACTCACTGAGCCCATGAGGGGTTTGCTGCTGGCAGGAGGACCTGAGCTGGACCCACCCCAACCCACCCCAGGGGTCCCTCCGCCAACCCTTGCCTGTGAGAGGAAGCCCTCAAGGACCGAAAGACATTTTTCCCCCACCACGTGAGCAAATACAAATACATACATCTGCCACAGAAGCATAAGGGGTTTCTAAATAAAATGTTGTCAGCCACTCGCTGAGTGCTAAAGTGGTGTTAAGCTGCAGAAAACAGTATTTCCTTTGGCATTTCAGACAGTTTCGAACCAATGTTTGAAACTCAAAACCAGTGCCAAGCCTAAACACATCTGGTTGATCCCAGGCCACAAATAGCACAGGAATGCCTTCAACACCTTCCAGAACTGCCATACTGAAAGCTTAATTCCAAAATAGAGCTGACAAAAAATACTTGTCAGCATGATGCCACACGACAAAACTCAGCAAAGCATGATGCAACCGTGAGATATCCAGACATAACATATGGTGCAAAGATTGGAATTAGTGAAGACCGATCACCAAACTTAGATTGCAGAAGGCAAAAAATAAAATCAAACATTAGTACCTTCAGCCAGATTTTATTTTTTTTCAAATTTTGGAAATGTCAAATTATAATCTGAGTGGCATTCAGCTGCGTGGTGCAACCCTGAAGGCAGATACAGTGCCAACTGGTCATTATTTTATATTTCATGCAATTTTTCATGGATATTAAAATCCTGGTATTTGGTGCCTGAAATGTGGATCCCTGCTTTGCATGTCCTATTGCTACAGCAGATCGTTAGGAACTTATTAGTGAACTGGCCTGATTCCTCGAGAGTATTTATCATACTTAGCTCATGCAGCATGTGACCAGAACGGGAATAAACTTCACACCAGAGCCTTCCCATCCTGTCAGTTGTGAAAGTGTGGTGTTTCTTTAATTTTAAAGAAGCAAATCAGGGAGAGGATGAGTACAGTGGACTTGGTGCCAGCCAAGAGCAAAGGGCTAGGAAGCACCAGCATGGAAGGAAATCCAGCAGGAAAAAAATATAAAAGCTTTCAGGCCACTGAAGGATCTCACCTTCCAGGAAAACTCAAGCTTCTCCTTTATGAACCTAATCTGCTTTTTTCCCCCAGGACGTGAGAGCACAGAAAGTCAGGCATAGAAAAAGCTCCACTTTCCTAGCAAAGTTGTTAACAATGAATACCAAGGACTATGCTAATTTCTTTTTCGATCCAGTCACAGCTACCTTCAAGTCCCACTGTGAAAGTTCACATTTAATAAGGTGTGATTAACGAATCCTCAAGGAAGCCAAAACTGTGTTATGAAATGAAGGGGAGATCTGGCAGCAAGGAAAATACAGGAGAAACCACAGCTAAAGCAACCCAAGTGACAGGGAAACTAGTGGATGCCTGGAAATTAGGGCTCAGACTGCATTTCTTTGTAAAAGAGTTTCCTAGGCCTGCACAGATACAAGTTTTCTTTTTTTCCTTTATTTCTCTTTAGAGTAAAATTGAAAATTCAAACTTGATGTGTTGAATTATAGCAGCATTAATTGTGTGAGCTGTTTCCTAAATCTGCATTTCTGCCAATTTAACCTGTTGGTTAAAAGTCAAGCTCAAAGAAAAGTCTGGGCTTTGAACTATAAATGTATTTTGGCTTTGACCCTCCAGCCCTGACCTAGGGGTGCACCAAATCCAGAGCTGGAGTCAGCTACCTGCAATTTAGGGCACAAGTTTAGCCACGAGGGGGAAATCCCCGAGTCTTAGCTCGGGAGATTTAAGCACGATCAAGTCACTTACTCAAATTAGCTTAAAATCCCAAAGCACTCTCAGCCTAAGCGCTCTCAAACCCCAACACTGGCAGTGGAAAACCCTCACAGGTGAGGTGAGGGCTTTCCCAGCGCTGCCAACACCTGGTGGGATGCACCTCTGCCTTGGCCCAGCTGTCCTGCTGAGTACCCTCAGAGAAACACACTGGTGTCCCCTCATACCTCCATAATTGCTCATTTTGCTTCTTTTTTGCTCCTCACAGACTTTTTGCTTTTCCTCAGTACCTTTTTAGTGTCCTCCTCACTGAACTGCCCACGTTGTCTCAGTCCCTCCCTCTGACTTACTTTTCCCTGACATCAACAAGCCCAATCCTTGTCTTGTTCCACTTCTCCACCATCACTTCTCCATTACTTCAAATTCCCTGATTTTTTTTTTTATGCACTCTACATTGGATGCCCACTACACCCTTCTCTGTCCCATCCCTGGAAACATTTGAGGCCAGATTAGACAGGGCCCTGAGCAACCTGGTCAAGTTGAAGATGTCCCTGCTCATTGCAGGGCAGATGGAGGAGATCACTTTTTAATCATCCCTCCTGACCCAAACGTTCTATCTGTGATTCTCTCCCCACAATTGTGCTCCATCCAGTTCCCAGAACTTTTCCCCTCCTCAAACAGAAGCCAACCACCTTCACAGCTTCTCATCCAGACTTGCTTCCACTCACCCTTCTAAAGGCTGGGTGATGTGCTCAGCCCTCAGCCTTTGCCTGCTTTGCTCATCCCTTGCACAAGGCACTCGTGCCATGCTCAGAAGTAGCCTGGCAGGAATCATCCTTATTTTATAAATTAATTTAGAAATGAGTAGAAAAATACTTCATATTTTCATGTTAATTTATGTTAGTACTAAAAAGGCAATGCTAGAGCTATTTAGTCTACCACATCCATACCAAGGCCTCAGTTTTGATCTGAGGGAACCTGACAGCTTGGGCAAAGTTCTTTGTTCAGACACCACACAGCATACCTTAGCAGAGCTCAGAGTGCAGCTGTTACAACACTAATTGAAATATGTTTTTAAATGTATCGGGTTTCCGAACATTTGCAGAAGAATTATTTTCTTCTCCTCGTGCAAAACCCAGTATTTCGGCCTTTTAAAAGGAGTGTTTAATCCCTACAATGTGTTAGTAGGTCATAAAACAAAGCTGGGCTAAGGTATTTTACACTGGGGATGGGGATAAGTCTGCAATTGTAGGTGGATGAGGAGGACCTACAACTTTAGAAACCACAGGATCCCAGAGTGGTTTGGATTGGAAGGGACCTTAAAGCTCATCTCATTCCACCCCCTGCCAAGGGCACCTTCCACTGTCCCAGTGTGCTCCAAGCACCGTCCAACCTGGCCTTGGACACTTCCAGGGATCCAGGGGCAACCACAGCTTCTCTGGGCATCCTGTGCCTCACCACCCTCCCAGAGCACTGTCAGGCAATGCCACAACATTCAAAACATCAATGGAGTTGGGATAAGTCAAAAGGAAGCAGATTTGAACATCCCAGCCCACAGGTTTTATCCAATCCCATCCGAGATCCCCTGTGTCATCCATGGGGATGAAGGTAGGAGAGGTGGACCCAAGGAAGCTCACAGAAGGGCTCACGAAACACTTGTGTTTCGTCAGATGGATGAGTGATGTAGATGTCACAATTTGCATTCATTGCATATCATTGAAATTAAATGATAAATCTCCCTCCAATATCTAGAGTAAATGTTTGGCCTTTTTTATTTTTTCATTGCAAAACACAGGTTCCCATGGGGGCCCACGCTCAATCTACAGAGGGGAAATTATAACTAATCTGTTTGCAAAGTCTCTAAAATTGCATTTCTCCTAAAGCAGGACAACAACAAAATCTCCGACAGTAAGTACCTCTCAACCTTCCTGGGCTAAAAGTCTTTGACTGAAAAGCTGTGCATTTCCCATTTGCAGTGGTATAAAAGTCACAAGACATCAGATCACAAGCTGTCACTGGTCCCAGACTAAATATCACCCATCCTTTGCCTAAGGCAAGTGGTCTCTTTTCCATGGGAGGGGGCCAAACAGAAATCCCACTCTTTGGAGGAAAGAAGGAAACATTTTTGAGACAGTTTGTTTTGTTGGGTTTTTTTAAAGGCAGTTCTTTTGAAGCTGCTCAGGGGTTTGGATGTTAGATGTAGTCCCAATGGAGATGGATTAGTGGCCAGACCATAGCAAAGCGGTCAAAGGTGCAAGAAAAATGCAATTTATATATAATTGCCCAAGCTGCACCTGTTCCATTTTCAATAGGAGACCTTGTCTGCAGACACGAGCATAGAATATATCCTTTTTTTTTTTCTTTATTTGAGTGTAAAATGGGGAATTCTAAACTTGTATCAGAGTAAAGCAAGAAAAAATAACCTTTAAATAGCATGTAAATTTTTTATGAATCAAGCTCTAAATAAAGAAAACTCCCGAGCTGGGAATTCAAAATACTAGCCAGAGAGAGCTGATTTGCTACCAGGCTCAAGAACAATATTTAGTTTACAGAATCAATCTGGAAATAAAACTAGTGCTTGCATCAGCATGAAAGCTACAAAAATAAAAAAGAGGTCTTAATAAAATATACAGTGGAAAAGGAAAGGATGAAAGCCCTAGCACAGCTATGAGGCCCTCGACAGCCCACACAAGTAATAAAATAGAATATGATGTAATATAGAACAACAATGAAAGGATTTTAAATTTCTAGGTAGGATTCTGAAAAACCATTTCCAGCTTTTGTTGCGGAGCCGGCACGCTGAGAGTTCCCTTGTGAAGCTACAACAAAGCCCGTGTGTGGCAGACACGGGCGTTGTCGAGGGCAGAACAAACACCAGCCTGCACCTTACTCCTCCATCACTGGCCCAAGAGCCAGAATATTTCTCTGTTCCTGGATGCTCCATTCTTGTTGCTCTCCTGCTCACTCACCCACTCCTGTTTTCCCTCCTTATCGGCAGCACAAAGATTATTTTGCCGGCCAAAGCACCGATGCTTTGCCAGGAGAGCGACCACCTTCTTCACCTTTCGTAAGGAAAGTGTCTTGAACCTTGTGCTAAGCAGCTTGGGAAAATCTGAGATTAGACACATCCCATATTGGCTCAACTAATTTCAGCCTGACCAAATTAGGACGAGTCCGTAAGACTCCACAGGAAAATCATGTGATGAGCACTGGATGCCTGTGCTACCTGCCATGCTCTGCACCCTGATTACAGTGCTGCACGCCCTGGCTTTAAGGAAATAGGACATTGTGAAGTTCAGACTCTGAGAGGGACACAACTTCTCTCAAAATTCAATGGCATCCTAAAATTAACTTGCCAGAATTTGGTTCTGCAACAAACAGTGGCCTCTGCACTAAATTTCAGATAAGCCAGAACCAATGCAATTTACTCACTGAAGTGACACAATAAATTTTCCTTCTCCTCATGAAGCTGAAAGCTATTGCAGAATACCACTAATACTGCACAAATTAAAAACTGTGGATTGCGAAATTTGGGGGCTTTTTTCTACTGCGCTCCAGCTGTGGCAGGCATGGTGTACAGAGGTAATGACAGAGCTCTTTGTCCTGTGGCCAGCCGCATGGTCCTACCAAGAGTTCTTGGGATGACAAAAAGAACTGGCCAAGCCCCATTCTTCTTGCCCTGGCAGGGAAACTCAGCTCCTCTGTAACACTTCAAACATTCCTGTTTTCTGCTTTACAACACTTGATTAACAATAAACAACGATTCAGGCAGCTGATGTAATTTTACCTGACAATGCTTTGCTTCAAATAATTTCTCTGTGATGAATTTTTAGGGTCCTCTGTCTGACTCTTTTAACCCTTGTTCTACCACTGGCTGCAATAGCTACACGGGCCTTGAGAAGGGGTGACAAATAAAAATTTGATTGTCCCAAAGTCCTAATAAAACACATGTATTCTTTTTACACAGAAAAAAGGAGATTGGTATAAACAACATCCATTATTTGTGCTTTTCCAGAAAGAAAAGAAGCATTCCAATTCCTCTTAAAACATGTTTTTAATGAAGCTACAACAGGTCATGATCAGCTGCTCAGAGAACCACAATACCCTGTTTTTGAAAAATAGGTTTTTTCTCTTTTTTTAGGTTCCAAAAGGTTGGTTGAAAAACCTGGGCCTGCTCCTACAAGGACCCCAAAGGCAGAAGAGGGTGCTACTTTCAATTCGGTTCCTTCCACTGAACAAGGACTGCAGTTTCACACCTGTGTTATTAATGCAATTACAAGCTCTACCTGAAATTATAAAATTAATTTGAAATTCACTCTAAGACACACCTGAGCCATTAGCCCAAGTGCCAGTGCAGTGTGGCTCCTGAAGGCTCTGCACCAGGTCTTGGGGCTGGCCCAGCCAAGCTCTTCAGGGCTCCCAACCACTCAAACACCACCGTGATGCACTGAGGTTCCATAAAAGCAAACACATCCTTGATAACAGTACTTCTCACTTTATCCAGCGAGCTCCATCGCAGGGCTTCATGAATTAATATTTACAACACCCCGGAGAGGAGGGCTGGTATCATTTCCCCCTGTTTCAAAGACGGGCGAATGTGAGAGACAGCTGAAGCAATTTGCTGTAAATCGGAGAGGAAGTCTGTGGCAAGGCAGGGGAGAGTGTGGCACTCTCAGCACCTCTGCCTCTGCCACAGGACCATCCTCCCTGTCCCTAAATGCCAGGCTCCAGCCTGATGATGTGCTGTAGTTCTAGCATATTAAATCTGACACCCTATACATGTTCTGGATCATAAGGCTGAGCCCCATAAAATTGATGGACGCAAAGCTGGGAAGCCAAAAGGGACAGGGGAAAGAAGCAGGAGCAGAGTCCCGGCGCTGCAGCTGTGTGGCATTTTGCTAGGCAGTAGGTTCCCATGCTACTTCAAGACCATAACATATTTTTGCTATTACGAATGCAGTTTATTTTGCAAATCAAGGTGATTGCACACATTTCAGCTTGTCAAATTTTCAGCCTTTCGACCATATGTCTGTCGACCTTATGGACTACCAACTTTATGGGATTCAACCATATGTCCAGATCCTGATATATATGAAGGCCAGTTCTAACATAAGAGCTTTACAGTAGTAGTGTAGTAAACCATAATGTTTGCAGATGGCTGTAATAAAATCATTCAGGAGAGGAAAGGTGCAGGGACGTAAAGCCTTCAAAGCTTCTTCTACAGAATAAACAATTTGATCTGAATAATGTAGTGGGAAGCAAATTCCACCAATGAACTGGCCAATCCAGTCCAAAATGTTGTTTTTAATTTTCTTTCCTAATCCCACGAGTATTTTAACTTCCTTTTGTATTTTCCTTTGTGGGATTAGCTTAAAATTTGGAAAAAAAGTATAAGGAGGAAGAATAACAAAGTGAAGGATTTTGTTTTAAAGGCACAGTCCACTTCTGAATTGTAAATTTTTCATCAGTGAAAAGCCAAAGGGTTATGTGGGGCCTGGAAGATGTATTAATAGAGAGGTATAAGGTTTTTACCCTCACATGGTGAGATTGAAGGATGATGTGACTTGCTTCATTTCCTGAAGCGGGACTCAGCTTTCAAAGTTAAGGAAAGTTTCCTCCTGAGTAAACTTTTTCTAACTCTAGGAAGTTGGAGTTTGGTTTATGTCCTGCTGCACAATAATTCAGATGATAATTCACATTCCCTTTGTCCAACATAACTTGATATCTCTATTATTTGGGAAGCTCCGGTCCCATTTTCCCCTAACTGAAACATGCTGAGCCGATGTGTGGCCCTCAGAGAGTTCTGTCCTGGCTGACAGTGGGGAAGGGAGCACTGTCTGTGAGGGGAACCACGGCCAGCATAGGTGTGATGGAAGGTCTTTTTCAAACCAGAGCATTTTTTTAAGCTGACAGTGCGTGGTGAGCTTTGGCAAGCTTCCTTGAACTAGACAAAAATCACTTCCTACTCAGGAAAGAAAGGAACCTTCCCTGGGCATTAACTGGGAAGTGAAAAAGTGAACTTCAACCTGCTTGTGCTGCTGGTGTGCAAAATCACGGCGAGAGGAAACCCCCTGAGCTACTTTCAGATAACTCGGCCAGAGCCAGCTCTCATGCTGCTAACGTCAGTGGAAGTTTTCCTATTGGATTAAACGGAGCAGGGTCAGATAGTGTCGAAGAAACAAGAAATACACTGTCACTCTTCCTTCCCACGCCAGACTTCGTGTTGACCAAGCTGCAGTTGTTTCTGAGTGCTAGGGCCTGTCTCGTTTCAAGAGGGCTTGTCCTGGGAGGTGCTGATTGCCACAACTGCCATCACAATCTGCAGGAAACCTCACACAGCACCTACCAACATTCACCCCATCGCACCCAACTGTCCTTTGCCAGGCAATAATCATCCAGAAAAATTAGAAAAATAAGTCGAACAGAGCAAAAAAATCTTTTGAAAGCCTCAGCACCTGCACAAATGTACTCATGAAGGATGGTGAAGAACACAGCATGACCCTCAATCGTGCCCTCAGCACATGCGGCTGCCCTACCTGTGTGCTCATATTTGTGTCGCAGCAGGGAGCTGCTCTTCTGGAATGTCTTGTCACATAAGTCACACGCGTACATGCCACTTTCTGTCTTCTTGATCTTCTTCCGGGACAGACAGGAGTCGGAGTCCGTCATGTCGTCCAGGCCGGACATGTAGTCTGGGGTTCCATCAAGCAATTCTCCCTGCGAGGGAACCACTCGTCAGCCACAGCCGCTTCCACCACCAATCCTGCCCACCAGCCATCCCAGGGAAGTTAAAATCGTGCCTTGGTGGTCCCTCTTAGCTTAGGAATATGAATAATGAAACCACAGCTGATGGAAAGTATGGAAATAATGAGGAGCCTTCTACTTCTATGCCTCAAACCAGCTTTCTGTCTTTGAGCACTCTGCAGTAATGTGGTTTCCACAAAGCAACAGTATTTACCATATCAGCACTAAATATTTCCAAGAAGGTGTGAAAGGGAGGCTCTTCATGGCCAGCAAAAGGTATTGTAATGTTTTCCAGAGGTAAATGTAAGCAACAGCTAAGGGATCATTCCTTTCAAAACTCCAAAACTTGGATACATTCTGTATCTGTAGAAAGGTTTTAATTGAATTTTATATTTAGGTACAAATGTTATTATTATGCAATCCATTTAAATGTATGTCTCCCGACTAAAGGCCTCAAGCTATATTTTTATATTTAATTTTGTAATTTGAAATAGGGAATATTAATAACACTTTTTATCAATGTTCTATCTATGTTAAAACAGCCTTCAGCATTAAGCAATAATGAATGTGGATCAGTAAATTATTAAATTTCTTGATATTTATTTTGTCTTGATCCAAAGAGAGTGCAAACTTGCATGATAACATACATTTCCATTTGCTATCACACAGTTCAGTTTTCTTAGACTAGGTTTGCACTAATTAATATTAGAGAAGATTAAATAGGCTTAAATACATTTACAAAGAGGGCAGATGTACTGTAAATTGGAATAGTGGAACAGCTGTTATGGAGGTGCAGTGCTATTTATGTTCCTATTGTGCAAGGAGGGATTACAGTCTGTAATGTAAAACCATACCTGATTTTCACATTTGAAACTATAAAACATTTACTAGTCAGTAAAATCACTAATAGACGGTAATAGGACATAGGGGAACGGGCGCGAATGTACGAAAAAATTATTAATCTATAATCAGTTAATCTCATTTAACTAAACTCTGTATATTGTATCTGACTACACCCAGCAAAAAGCTATAAAAGTACAAGACTTCAGTGGAGCTGCTCTTCACTGCAGGCATGCAAGGGACAAAATCCTTTGCTCCACCTGCCTTGTCTCTGGGACCACCTGAGGGAGGGATTTAGGGTTGTACCCAGGCATGAAGAAGTCCTGACCCAGATTATGTGTCCAGGGAAAGACTTTGTCTGCGATTAAGGGCCCTGGCTGCTACCTCTCCAAATAATTTCATTTAATCTCTGGGGTTTTTTCAAAGCTGTTCCAGATGACTGGCAGGATTAGAGGACTAGGAGTCTGGGAAGAGCAGTAGGTGGCCCAGAGGAAGGGGCTATGGGTCAACGTTTCTCATCCCCCAGACATTCGTGAGAAGAGAGGAAAACTTTCCCATGAATGGTGGGTGAACAATCCCCCAAAAACACAGAGAAGGAAGTTCTGAAGGCTTTCAATGGATTACAGTGTCTATGTGGCCGTATGGACATCTGCTTAGAGGGATACAACTTGGAGCCCAAGTGTGGGGGCGACTCTCCCACTGCTCATTTTCTCTGTGGTGAAATGTAGTTATGCCCTGAAGAGATAAGTTTCCCTACAAATTTTCCTACTACTGCTACTACTACTACTACTACTACTATTATTATTATTATTATTACTATTTTACTATACAAATCTAATGAGAAACAGCTGAAGTCTTAACAGAATAAAGGTCATCATGCCTGTTCAAAGTAATTGGTACTGCTTCTGAATCCACGTAGAGGCACTCTTAAGGTAACTGCAGATTATTTTCCTACTCCGCCACATCTTTCCAAGTTCAGACTTAAATAAACTTTGCTAATTTTGTTGGAAATGTTGATTATAGCTTTGGGCTTTTTCTTCTGTAAGAGGACATATCACAAAATACTAAATTCTAGCCTTTCAAAGGAAAAAAACAGTTGAAACAATTTACCTGAAATCCTTGTTTCCGCTGGTACTTTCTCCTTTGCTGCATATCAGCAAAAGTAGCTGCTCCAGTTGGGTAGGTGTAGGCCATATGTGGTAGGAAGCTCATCTGATCTAGTCCTGGGTATGGTCGCAGCCCAGGAATACTGGTCTGGACTGGTGGCATAAAAGTGGCTGGGGGAAATGCGCTCTGTGGTGGAAGTGTTGTGTATAAAGGTTTGGCACTAAATGGGTTCATACCAAATACTGGGTTAGTGCTTTTATCCAGATTATTTGAATTAGAAAACTCCTTCTTGATAAAAGTCAAGTTCAGCGGCTCATCTGAGTTTTCAGATGATGAAGAAACACTGTTGTGTTCTAAATTTACACTATTGGATTTTGTTTTGTTCTTTGTGGCTATAATACTTTTGGGTTCCTTCATTTGTTTTGGTAAAGACAAGTCCAATGGCTCAGCCTGAAGCTCCTCAGAAGAGAAACTGTTTGGAGTGTAAGAACTACTGTGGGAGTTTTTAGAAGATGTGGAAGAAAGATTTAAAGGAGAAGGAGTATTGCTCCTAGAGTGGTCCAATTTATCAACTGGCTTAATATTGGTAAAATGAGGAGGTTTTGTTAGCCTGAGAGGAGTATCACAATTAGTAACACTGTTATGGAGTTCAGCTATAGATGGTGAAGTTATAGAGTCCACAGGCTTTATTGGAGATCTGGCTGACAAAGAGTCCTTAGTGGGAGCGTTGTTGGTGGCAGCCAGCGCCACCTTGGCACTGGCCCTTTCCAGTGATGGTGACCTGGAACTTGAATACTGGTAGACTTTTCTTTGTTCAAACCATTCCTTCACAAATTCCTGAGGAAGGCCAACAGCAATGGAAATTTTCAGTAGTTCATCAGAGTTGGGTTCCATATTCATAGCATAATATGCTTTAAGTACAGACATGTGGTCCTTGTATGGGTTGATGGGGCTAGTCATTCCTTTCTCAGAAAGTACTGATGACAGCAAGAGGGTTTGCTTATCAAACACTCCAGGTTTGTTGGGAACCATGTTCTCGTGAGGCTGAAGGACTGCCTTGATTTCTTCGTTCATTTTACACAGGTAACGCTCATGCTGATGCAACGGAATGGGACCAGGAAAGCTTTCTTTACAGAACTGGCATGAAAATGGAGTGGATACGTTGTGGTTCTCTATCATCTTGTCTTCAGTTACCAGGTCTATTAGGGTTCGCAGCTTCTCTTTTTTGATGTTATTGAGCTGCCTCCTCGAGTCTGTGGTCAGGCTCTGGAGGCAAGCTTTGGCTTCATTGACTTTCTCTAATGTATAGTCAATAATACTTTTAGTGGCACCATTATGACTTACTACTGGAAGACCCACGGGGGGAATATTGGGGGAGGTAACTCCTTGTTCCTCGGCTTGAGAGCATGAATCCTTCATATGGTAAACCTTCAACTTGGAGATCTCTTCAGCCTTGCAGTCCATTTTCTGCCTGGAAACCGTGTTGTCCACAATCTGTAGGACCTTCTGCACCTCGCTTAAATTGCTGCCTACCGCAGGAAACCCGAGCAACGGTGCTTCCATCCCTACACCTAAGTGCTGCATTGGACTTTGAGCAGATGGATGAACTCCTAAGGGGCTGGTTGCTCCAAGTCCACCATTCATAAAAGGACTAGTTGCACTAAACCCATGTGAGGCCATAAGAACCTTGTACTCATTGAAATCTAGTGGTTCTGTTTTAATTTTCAGTAGGCCTGTTTGCTCAGACATACTAAGTGGTTTGCCATTCTCCAGCTTGTTTCTCAGCTGTGTGATGGCTGAATTAGTAGGAGAGGAAGATACAGAATTAGGAGAAGAACCCGTCTTGATATTGTTTCTCATTCTGCCATTTACAGAGATTAAACCAATACACTTCTTGCTGCTGATGTGCGAACTGTAGGAGCCAGAATGGGAGAAACGTTTCTTGCAGTTTGGACACTCATATGGTTTTTCACCTAAAATGATAATTAAAACCAAATGTTAATTATCATTCTTGCTGCTATAATTGCAAGAGATTGCATTCCATATCTAACTGATAGACTGTATATCCAGTGATTAACAGAGAGGGAAATATTAATTCTATAACATGGGCACCACTGCTTTACCCTCCTCCTTCTACAGGTTTTGAGCTTAGTTTGGACCCAGGGTCTCCAGGTGGCAACAGCCATCAAGGTAGGAAATTGGCTCCAGACTGACTAGGACAAGACACAGGTGAGTACCCTGTGGGGAAGGGAGTCAAATCAAATCAAGGCTGTTCAAATTTGATTTGTTTCTTGGGGATTTTTTCTCCCCAAAAATGGAATTTTCACTGGATATGAGCACCAGTACAAGAAACTGAGTCCTGATGTCATAACCTCCACGTCAGTTTGTGCCTGGGCAGAGCCTGGTGACATTTTGTGTGCTGAATTCTGCATCAAGTAGGAGAGCCAAAATGCCCAAGTCATTCAATCTGAGACGCTTGGCAGTTACTTGTTATCTGAGAATATGAGTTGTATTTCACTGGGGGGGACTTTTTATTTTGGAAAATATAATGGACTCTTCAGGTTCCCACTGCACAGCGATGAATGAACGCTCCTGAACTCAAACTGCCAAACAATCTATATTATTTGCAGGAAGCTTTACTATTTCCAAATCTTTCAGCGAGACCGTGGTATTAACAGCATGATAAATGAGGATGACTCAGATATCACTTATGAAATACCTTAGTAGCTCCAAGAAGCCAGAAGCAGAACTGTGTAAATTTTAAGCAGTCTTTAAAACTCAGCTAATTAAACAAAATGCAAATGAGCACACCAGCACCTCCGCTACTCACCACTGTGAATTCGCAGGTGTTCCTTCAGATGGTGTTTATATTTGAAGGCCTTGCCACACTCAGTGCATTTGAACTTGCGATTGCCTGCTCCTTGGGTCAGCATTTGGTGCTGGGAGGAAAAAGGAGGAAAAAACAGAGATACCAACATGAATTTTATGCAAGAGAAACCATGAATTTCAAGCTTAAAAAACAAAAATTAAATTAATGTGGCTCTGAATTTGTCAAGCGGACCAAAAGGTCTGCATGTACATTTATTTGTCTCATCAGTGTTGCAATAAAAATCAAAATGTTGGCAGTAAACCGAAACAAATGAGAAAGTACTTTCACATGAGCATTCGATATTTGCTTTAGAATTATTTCCTAAGTCTCTCATCAGAAATGTGTTGCTTTAAGGTATCTTACGATGAGAGAAACAGTTTTATAAGAAGATTTGTGGCTCTTAATATTCCTAGCAGATTCTGAACATGTGGGACTCGGCTTGTTTAAAAATTCTGTTTACTGCATGTGGAGGAAAGAGACAAACACTGTCGTTAGTGGCATTTTGTGTAAGATTTAATTCATTATCAAGCAGGAGAGACTGCATCTTCGGCATAAGCTGCTGCTGGAAATGTTTTTTAAAATCACAGAGCAGCAGGAAAGACTCAAGCTACCTTTCGTGCCATGTTTTCCCCTGGTGCTCTTCTGAGGGGCGAGGGAAAGTTGAAAGTTAAAAGTGGTGTAAAGATATAATCAAAGGCAGCTGACCTTTTTGCAACAAGCAAGGAAAGCCCCATGACTTTGAATTTGGAGAGAAAAAAAAAATATTTAAAAAATAATTATTATCTTGATAATCATGTGGCCAACCACTCTGGATGCTCAAGGTAGGAGGTCAGCCTTTTGCAGGCAACCACGACACAAAAGCCTTTTGCAGGAGCAGGGAGGGGGGGAAAAAAAGGGGGAAAAAAAAAAAGAAGAGGGGAAAAAAAAAAAAAGGCAGCGCCGAAACGGTATGACAACTGCGAGGGTGTGCTGCCTCTTCCCACATTCCTGGCGAGACAGATGGTGTTACATGGGACACAGGGAGGTTTGTTCAAACAGCAGCAACCTTCAAAGATCAAGCAGAGCCCAGCCCGCCGCGCGCCATTGAGGGACCCGCGCTCATATGTTGCTGAGTTGCATAAACAAACAGCAACAGCTGTTTTGTCTCCCCCCATCGCCCTCCGAGGACTACTATAAACTTTAGTTGTGCCACTGTTAATATGATACAATCATTTTAATTTACTAATTGTAAATGCCATGAGCAAATGAGGGGACTTTTCAACACCAAAGCTACCATTCATAATGCGCCAGTACCAGCGCGCTCTCGCATGTGAAATTTCAGGCGGTTACGTTGGATAAATATCCAGGCGGGTTTTGTTCCCTCCCCTGGTGTTTTTAATGATACAAGGCAAAAGGAAGAACCTTGCAGTGGATCAGGTTAGGAAAAATATACATGGGAAAATGTGTTTGTCTACTGGAAAAGCCATGGGAAGGAAAGAATAGGAGAAAGCACTATGGAGTCATTTATATTGATTTAAGATCAAGCAAAAGATACAGTTCTCTTAAAAATGCTAATTGCAAAAATCGCGTGATTAGGAAGATGTGTGTTTGCCTAACTGAATTTACCTTATGCCGAGAAAAACCTACCAAGAGAAATCCAGCTGATCGTGATTTTCAGGTTTTTAAGAAAAATAAATATGGCATAAAGCCTTTATAATTTGACACAATGCACACATCTATTTATTCAACTTTTAACCACGCCATTTGAGTTTCCATTACAGGCCTCCTTAAGAGATGGGTTTTCAGAAGTAATTCTCCAGCGAGGAGCAGTTTTTCTGCTGGTGTGTAAAGAATTTTGTGGCGCAGGTCTATCGCCAGCCCATCTAGGAGCACTAGGGAAGCTCAGTCACCTGTTTGGGACACACAGCATTTCCTTAAATGCGGCACTGATATAATATTACATGTACCCCATCGAGGAAAAAACGGCTCTGATTTATTGCAGATACGCTGCCGGGCTATACAAATGAGAGCAATGCCCAATTCTAGTGGCACAATCACAAATGATAGCCTATATGTACTGTCGGAAGAGTTCTTCTCAAAATGTGTAATTATGTCTAACAAACGATTATACAAAATACGCATAATTTCATGTGATTGAAAAGGTTACTCAAAAAGTAATGAAAAAATATTAGCGGATCTTTTAGTATGTCTTGGAGCTCCTATTTGCAACCCTGCAAAGTAAAACTAGGTGAAAAATGGAATTAAAATTGCTGAGATGTTTAATAATGTATAATTAAAATGCTACAGTTTCATTCACTTTTTGAGGAACATAAAAACGAAACTAAAGTCAAGTTAAAGTGCAAATAAAATTTCTAAATTAGAAATTAACACACTCATTCGATCGTGAACATAAGACTATTAAATCATATTAGAAGAGACCATCAAAAAATCATTTAGACCTCAATTAAAGCTATTACCATTAAAAGATCTGCATCTTCAAAATGCCATGAAAAATTAATAATGATTGCCAATCAAAGCAATATCGTTTCTCTAAGGGGTTATTACAGAAAGAAATCACTTAAAACCAGCCCCCCACCTGATCTGTCCCTGGCTTGTGTGTCACCATATGCCGCTCGAGCTGGGTGCGGTAGGCAAACGTGTAGTTACAGAGAGGGCACGAGAAGTTCTCCTCGTTCTTCTCGTGGCGGTACTTGATGTGCTCCTTGAGGGACGTCAGGCGCTTGTAGCCCCGGTCGCAGTAGGGGCAGGTCAGCAGTTGGGCGAAGGCATCTGGAGTTCCAGGTGGCAGGTCTGCGCCCCGGGACGGGGGGGGAAAGAGAGGCAGGCCAAAAGGTCAGCAAATCAATGGCAGCTCATGGGCTGATTGCCCGGGATGGTATGAGAGGAATCGCCACAATCTGCTGCCCGGGAGGGAGGGACGGTGCTTCCAACCGGCGGCGGGAGGCACCGGCACCCGCGCACGCCCACGGCAGACTCGCAGGGCCCGCTCCGGACCCCGCCGGGAAATTAATTATGGGCATCACCCCTCCCGTAGACCTGGCTGGCTGGAAAACTAAGAAATACTTTTCCTGATCAATTGGCAATTTGCATTCCAGCCCCAGCTCATTATGTTACTTATGCCATTGACTGAATCCTTCCTACTGACTCTTCTCCAATTATTTATCAAGGCTTTGGAGAGCAATAGGCTGGCTACTCTGTCATTTGTTGCATTAAAACTCTATTAAAACTTCCCAAACTCCCAAGCAGAGCAGCAGCCTTTCTCCCGTTTAAATTCAGCTCTTCAGTTCGCCCACCAAATAATACAAATGTGCTGACTAAAAAATCACAATACACTGAAATTACAGCCCCAATCTTTGCTCATGAAATTCCATGCCGCTGCAGCTGTTCTTCAATTTTTAAGGTAAACACCCAGGCATGTAGTGCATTTATAATTGCAACAGCTGCACGAGGTCAGGATACTGGCTAAAAATGAATTACAGCCTCACCATTTTCTTCTTGTCCATTGGCCTCTGGAGTGCCAAGGCGAGACAGTTCCTCAGGGGCTTCAGGGTAAATAATGGCTGTGTCGCTGCGCTGCAGGTACTCTGCTATGCTGACTGCATGCCCATCTCCTTCCTCCAGTTTCCTTTTGGCAAAATATTCCTCAAAGTCCGACGTGCAATTTGCGTTCTTCACTAAAATGAGAGAAGGGGAAAAGAAAGGGTGGTTGAGTGCATCTTTCCAGAGAGTTTGGGCTGATCAGCAGAGTTGCAGGTTGAGCAGATGTACTGGAGCTACAAGGCTGGGGCTGCAGCTGGATCCTTGCTCTCATCGGCCTTGCTCCAGCTCCCAATAAAATTAATGTGGGCTTTCCACCAGCCTGGATGGAAGTAAGGGCGGGCAGTTAAATTAACAAGAACACGGGCGCTACGGGGCAGCAGGAGAAGTTTATGAGGCTTGGGTAATGCAGGTAATCTTTCACTGCTGGAACCTGAACAACCTTCACGGGGCTCCTGGGGGTCCCACGGCTTTTGGAATGAGCACAGCTCGACCTACAGGACTGAGCTCGGCTGCCCCCGAATCCTGCAGATCCTGAGACAGTCCCCATGTGGGAGATGGTATTTGCAGGTAGTGAAAGACCAAACTTTTCTGAGACAGGTCCTGCCTCAGGCTGCTCTTTGTCAGGCACAAGAAGAAAATTGCTCACATCTTCCCCCTTTTTCTTTCTTCCCCGAAAAATTAATTTATAATGGGAGAACAGGTCATTTTGAAAACTTATTGCTTCATGATTTCTGCATTAGGACCACATGGCTTAGGCCATAACAGGGTCACCAAGCCCAAAACCACTTCGACAAGTGCACAAGAGTTTTCCTTCTTTTTTTTAAATGTAACCCCATTTTTTTATGATCCATGCAATGTCTATGAAACACAATACATGCTCAGCCACAAAGCATCCTGTTACTAAACATGTGCTTTTCTCCTCTATGTATGAGCACTGCTTACAAAAAAGACCTTAAAACTCTGGGATGTTATAGACAAATAATAATATAGTTCTACTAGAAAAGAAAAATAAAAAATGAGATTATGATTTTCTTTCTCTAAATTGTTTTTCTTTGTTTATTAACAAGTCTTGGAAGACAGGGTGGCAGGGAACTAAAGATACTTGTTTTTAACTGACCATAAATGAAAATAACAGCTTATGATTGATTAAATTTTTAATGTATTTCTGCTTAGGTGAAATAAGAAAATGAGGCAATGCTATAAACTATACTGGAGTTCGTGTAAAAGTAAAATACTAAATGGCACAATTCTGCTTTCGGTGATGTCAGGGAGCAACATGGAGTAAATACATGGAAATCAAGGGGGCTATGATTTGTAACCACTGGAAATGAGAGACCAATCAGCTCCTTGGTGTTTAGAAATGGGTAAATGCTTTGCCTCAGTTTCCTACCAAAAGGCAAGGCAGTGATGCTGGCAGTGAAAACGAGACGTGACCTCTGACTGGGGCACAACTGGGAGCCTGCAGCGCCTGATTTGAAGCGCTGATCTCGGCATCATCGATAAAAGGAGATATCCGTCTCTGTAAACCTCATCCCTTTAGCCGATAAAATCAAATCCTCTGGCTGAGACAAATATGCCCTATTTTTCATATGAGCTGAGCAGCTTCTCAACCGTTCTGCAGTATTTTATTGACAGTGACCAAATGGCACAGGGCACGGGACCCCGGTTTTGGAAGGAAACTTCTGTTCCTATCACAGTTGTTTTGTAGGGAATGGCTGCACCACCACAGAGTTCCTCTTGGTCCTTCTGCAGCTCCTGCTACCATTTGTTATTAGCAAGAGAAACAATTCTCCTCTTTCAACCCCAAAATAAAGCAGCTTGTAGAGCAGGGGAGTGTGAGCGTGGAGAAGACAGAGTGCTTTACCTCCATTTTGTTCTGGAAGGGAAATACAACAAAATGGTGGTTACCGAGTACACCTTATGCACAAGAGCATCAGAGTAGGTGTAGGACATTTTGTTTTTATGAGGAACAAAGATGAGATTGTACTTTTTGTGCTGGAAATCTAACTTTTCATTCCCCTGTTATGCCCAGACCTTACAAGTGTTACAAGATCATCCACCCTCTGGCTTAACACTACCCAAGCTCCACTCCTTCTCTTGTCTTAGCAATAGATCCAAGGAAAACAAGTTTATTTTTGCCAGATCTAGGCCATGAGCCAAAAAGTGCTACCTGTGAAGCAAGGAGGGGGAGATTTTCTCCAGAGAGGAGAAATGGACTGGCTGCATAGGATGGTTGCATTTGTCCTCCAGGCAAACTGGGAGGGTTTGGAATTTGCAATTGCATTTCTAGGATGGGGATTCAAACCACTGCGCAAGGCCTGCATTAAGATTAGGAGCTTCCATCCCAAACTCGAACCCAAATGAGGTTCTTCCTACCTTCCCCCAAGTCTATCTGGAGGCTGATCCAACAGGCTAAGGAGGACTGCTGCAATATTACCGGCCTTGGCTTCCTAATTCTCGGGATTATTTAGCTTCTATGTCTGTGCATGCAATCCAGGAGCTAAAGCAAATGTTTATGTCTACATTATAAACCCCTAAAAACAAGGGGATTTAGTGGAAAAGCTGATAGATCCTCCATGGAAACAATACAACCAGTGCTGCAACGCTGCAGATTAACACAAATAGTGAGGGGTGACCACATGGGTCTGGTTTCCCACCAGCGACGTTCCTGACAACTCAGACATGGCTGGAGGCTCACCCAGTGGTACTAAAAAGACACATCTGACAACCACCAGGTTTCTCTCTCAACTTCTTGGTGGAAGACTTGCTTCTCCCCTCCATGCCCTGCTTTATTTTCCATGCACAAAGCCGTGTTCCCAGACTCCTTGTGGGCTGACACTGCACACACACTGCACATCCCCTCCTGAGAGGCAACAATTCCAGCAAGATCTACGGTGGGTGACCTCACCAAAGAAGTCTTTTTAAAATTAATTATTGGAGTCTGGAGAGCAGAAATATTTCCAGCTCCAATAGCTGATGCGGCTGTGTCACATAAAAATAAAACACATTAAGGAAAGCTATCTTTGGAGGCATTTAGGACCTTTCAAGATAAAGTGGGAGAGAGGTCCAAGGAGCTTGGGAGACCAGTTATTTTGTGTGGGAACTCGTCCTGCGAGATGGTGATAGCTGCCCTTAATCGCAAACAAAGCTAATAAAACCACAGCCTTCATTAGCCAGGAAGTGAGAGGCCCCCATTGGTACACACAGATTACAGCCTGAAAACGGCCTGTCCTCCAACCTGCCAAGTTTTACTTCTGTTTTCCTCCCCCTGAAAGTTTTTCTTTCCCTTCTTTAAATTATGTTGAGAGATCTTTACTTGAATTTTTTCAGATGTGAGTAATCGAAACCAGGAAAGTTTTTCTGTTTGTTTACAGGGATTTTGTTAATCTATTCTCTGCAAGCATCCCAGCTGCTATAACCATAAAAGGTAGAATAAAATAAACCATAAGAATTTCTTCATTCACATTTTAAAAACCTCTTCTGCTAAACATCACTTGTTTCAAGTCCTCATTGCAGAAACCCTCAGAAATATTTACAAATTCATTTAGCAGGACCAAAGTCTTAAATTTTCACCCTAATGGTCACTTTTGCTTTTTCACTATGAAGCCTCCATGGCTCATTATGAAAATGCAGCTGATTAATGTATGGATAACAAGATTTCTCTTTAAGTGCCACTAGGAAGTGGCCACTCTGACGATAGCAGAATAATTTAATAATGGAGACCTTTTCTTTTAGTTTTCTTTCTTTACTAATGAAATTCTGCAGAGAATTTGATGCTAAAAATGCACCACAGATATTGCATGCACCTACAGAAACTTGGTGGTTAGACGCATGGGAGTGAGTCTGGAAATGTATTTCCAGTCTCTGCGTTCAGCCCAGGTCATGGAGCACTGGGAGATCTGGTGTCAAGAGTTGTATTGAATGAGAGAGAGCTCCTTGGGCCATCTGGAAGAGCCCATATTCATCTGTAGGATGCCCTAAATGGCTTTAGGACACCAGAATATCACTGTTGAATGGCTTTTGTTGAAGAGGGAGTCACTGATCCAAGTTTTTTCATTGGGTCGAGTCTCAGCCTCACCTGAGATACTTTACTGAACATCAGTATTAAATCCCCCTATAACCTGCAGGGAAAAATTGAGGCCAAACACTCAAGACAGGCCCAAAGCCTATAGTGAGGCTGAAGAAGAAAACTTTGAACATTTCCCACACTATCCAGGAAGGATCTCTGACAGCTCAGGGACTGATTTCTCCCCTTCCCTTGTCAAATAAATTGAGGCACCTCACTGGGCATGAAGGGGAGCTTTTACTCTGCATAAAGGATTCTACAGGTCCTCATACTCACCTGGCATCTTCCACTCAAGGTCTAACATGGCCTAAACATTTAATTTATCAGAGTATTTCTTATGCATAAGTAAGCTGACATTGCTCTAAAGAGTCTATGGAGACTGCAGCAATTAAAGAAATGTGTTCTACCCAACCTGTCGAGGCATCAACCTCTGCTGAAAGAGGCTCTGAACACTGCAGTGACAAAAGATTTGAATTAAACACTATCAGAGCAACTTGAGTAAGCCTCCCATTGCAGCTGGAGTAAAGAGGAGCCTGGGACTTGCACAGGACATTTGGGGAAGGAATTGCCAGAAGCAACACCCAGAGCAGCTCTTGCATTTTAAACGCAGACCACCTAAATGCAAAGCACTTCTTGAGCCACGAGTCTGCAATGCACCCAGCTGGATAGGTATAACCCTAATTTTTTCCATGGAAAACTGGTTCCAGCAGAGGCAGGACACCCCATGGACCCCACTCAGGGTTAGCAGAGGGGCTGTGCCAGGGCTCGATGGCACCTGGCCCCTGGAGAGGTGTTGTGGGGCCAACAAAGAGCTGGGAGATGAGACCATCAGATACTGGAAGGGAAGGGACTAAGAGGACATGAAGTCTTCCCCTTCAAGCAGACCACAGTGCAAGCATGAAAGAGTCAGGGCCTGTTATGGTAAGGAAAATATGCGCAAAGGAAGTCACACGGACTGATAGGGGACCTCAAAGCCTCTGGTAATGGTAATCCAGATAACCATCGAGCCTTATTTCTGAATCAGATGTCTTTTAAAGTTCTGTTTGTCCAAGTGCTGAGCACAATTCATCACTTTATTACCATCTCTGGGAAATAAAATAAGCTTTTGAGATACATATGTAGCCAGCTCTGCACAGCAACATCATTAAGCACATATGTAATGATGAACTGTGCCTCGGTGCCACCCTCCTTTCATGCATAATAAATCTAATGGATGAGGAAAGCAGTGACACCGTTTTATTTTCCTATTATTTTCCCCCTCAAGAATGATAAAGTAAATTTCTTGTGTTGCTTAATAAGAGCACTGGGGTTTTATGTGGGTGTTACCAACATTAGGAAAGTGTGAGTAATAAAATCCTTGTGAGACTTTGGTACCACCTTTTACAGTAATATTTGTGGAGAGTATTACCTATGAACTAAATTTCATAATGGAATGCATAGAAATGTACTTATGCTAGAAAACTTCCTTTTAGCTGTGTAAATCTATCTGCAGCATCTCAAATTGTGACAAAATGCAGAAGAAAACATCGGGTGATGTATGGCATTCAGCTGTGCTGAGGATGGAGTGGGGCCTTTGGAAAGAACGTGGTAAACCCCTGAATTCATTTGGATTAGAAAATAGCAACAGAAACCTTTTGCCGGTTTGCTCTGCTACAGAAAAAGAGAGATGGCTCAGAGGTGATGCCTGCTAAATATCTCCGTCACACTTCTTGTGCCACCAAATGTATTGATTTCTAAGAAGAGGGGAAAGAAAGAGATGCGAAAAGTGGGGAGAAAAAAAAAGATTAGGCAGAAACATTATAATCTCATAAATATGCATTTAAAGTGCGTGTGTCTGTGTATCTGTGTAAGGGGTTTATGTGTGTCTTGCTGAAAAGATGTTTTCAGTCTCTGGAGTAGCTCGCTCTGTGCACCTCCCGAATCTGGGGCTGCCAAGGAGGCTGCACCCCATCCCCATTATCAAGCCCTTGGTACAGTCTCCCTCATTAAAAGGCCACTGTATCTTGGCCCAGCTGCTTTAAACTATCCAAGGTTCACCCTGGCCGGGAAAACATCTCCTCACACTGCTGAGAATGTTATCTCCCAAGGATGCAGCTACAAGGAGTTGGGGCTAAATGTTGTGGGACAAGGGAGGGGTAGCAAGGACTCCTCACTGCATGAGTTGGTCACTGCACTCTCATCATCAAGTTGGGGGGAAAAATAAAAAAACAGCAGAATTGTGTCAATATTTCCCAATTTTTAAACTGAAAACAAGAAACAGATCGTTTTGTCACTCTCATGCTTCATGCACAGCTAGTTCTATATGACCCCAAAGAAAAGTGATGCTCACACCATGCAAGGCCTTACCTGTACCATTGTTTGCGGTGGTCTGAATTGTGGCTTCAGGCCCCATAGTGTCATAATCTTCCTTCATTTCTTCTGTGGAATAAAGCAAGCACACTTTTAGCACTGGCACGGCCGTGAATGGCTCACAAAGCTGGGAGCACACTGCAGTGCTGGGGAAGATCCCGCTCAGGGAAGGAGAGAAAAGGGCTCTTGTGCACCTCCACACAATGGCTTTGTTCTGGGCAGTGAATGAGTTCAGCAGTGCTGGAGGGACGAGAACTTATTTACTTTAAACATGACAGCGAGTGGTGGAAAACAGAACCGTTTGTTCGGAGTAAACCAAGGGCTTTTCCCAATATCAAATCTAATAAGCAGTCGGGTGAGAAAAAGGGATTTTTTTTTTTTTGTTCTGGTTTTTTTTTCCTACTTGTTTAAAAGAAATAATCAGTTAACAGACACTGTGAGATCTGTACCTGGAAGAAAATGCAAATACAGAAGGAAGATGTAAGAACTTCTTGTATCTCCCTTCTTATCTATCTATCACCACACAGATCTGAACTGTCACCGTCATTTTAACCTCATTTGAGGCACAGCAAGTATTGATATTGAGTGGTGCAGAAATGTGACAAATCTTCAACCGTGGGCAGTTCTCTGCCCATACTACTTGTTTGCATCTTCTGTGCACTGAAAAATCTGACTTTTTGGCCATAAATTGGGTTAATTCACATGCAAATGAGCATGGTATGTGTAGAATTATTTACTATGTATTTATATGGATCGGTTTACTTTCCATGAACCGGGGGGTTCGGAGTGAGCAAAAATAGCTTTTAGAAGAGGCTCCATTCCAGAGAACACTGATTTTCCTGGATGTTTCAGCCTGCCTGGCAGTGCCTGTCAAACTTGGTTTCTTGCTGCTAATTTGTTAGTTCATGTGCAACAGGTATTCACACATGCAGCCTGGATAAGATTTAACCCTCCAAAGGGTTTTCACAGGCAAAAAAAAAAATATACAGAGCGTTTCTTTCTCGCCTTTTCAACTTCTAAATGCCAGCCTTTCTCTATCTGAAGACATTCACAAACACACAACCTCTCCCTTTCCCTTTTTTTAAGTGAGAGAATTTAGTACTTGAGATTTAAGTGAAAAAATCTCCTTTAATCATTCACTGAGATACACTTGCAAGAAATAAAACGGCACAAGGCACCCAGAAATGGTTGAACAATGACCAAATAAATTAAAGAAAAAAAAGAGAGAATTTCCCAGAAACAAACACCAGTCGATGATGATTCAGGAAGATGGATGCTGCTTGGCCAATCAAGTGATAGACTGGCAAGAAGATCAAAGCACGCTATTAAAATGTTATTGATACAAGAAGCATTAAAATTCTTATTACTCCTTTTTTTTCTTTTTTTTTCTTTTTTTTTTTTGTAAGAAAGATTTTGATGAGGACAGAGACTGGCCCAGTATTAATCCATCTCCATGACAATGATTTGACTGAAGATAGGGGAATAATATAAACAGAACACATTCTCAGTTCATTCCTAAATTTGTAATCTTGTAGTATTCTTCAGATGTCACATTCTACAAGTAATTAGTTGGTAGAATAACAGGTTCTAATTGTATCATTCTAATCAAAACTAAAGCACAGAATGACTTAATTCAGAGCTTTACAACCAGCGTACAATACTGTGGTATAAATATACATGTTTATGGCTTTGAAGCTTAAAAAAGAGAAAAAAAAAATAATGAAAGCTCTTAAGTTAAAATATGCAGGTACAAACAGATGCTAAATTTGTACAAAAGCATAGAATATGCAGACCAGATGAAAAATATTTGTTTAAACTGTACAGCAGACAAGCCAGCCTTGATTCTTTTCCCAGATCTGGCATTCTGCCTCTCTAAGGATCATTTTCACGGGGTTATCTTGCGTCCAAAACATTTAGGAGTTCAATATGTATTAATAAAATGTTGTCAATTATGATAATTGATCTGCCGGGCCAGTCTCACATCTGATATTTTTATTGCAGCCTCCCAGAAATTTTAATCAAGGTACAGTGTTTCTGAGAAGTTCAGCCTTCGATATAAATATAGCCATTGTGATTTTCTTCCTTGATCATCTCATGTGATTTCTGGTAGTAAGGAGTCACAAGCATCAGAAGTTTTCCATCTGAGGGCACGTCTACCCAGTCAGCAAGGGGAAAACAGTTAACAGCTTTTTTTTTTTTTTTT
>VYZT01048186.1:314363-319363 GCA_013400735.1 Pomatostomus ruficeps
TAAATGTTGATAATAATTAGCCTGACATTTGAAATACAGTGGTTGCACTGTTGTCTTGAAGATGTTCTGCTCAACATTACCTAACTAGCCCCTTTTCATACTTACGTGCTCTCTGTACATTATTCTGTCAGTTACTGAACAAATAAGACATCAGTTGCTAATGTATTAACATGCAAAAACTACGCTTAAGGGCCAAACACTGCCCCCAGTCCACAATGTAACTCCCATTGATGTCAAGTACTGTTAAGGTTGTGACAACCAGTAAAAGAAGGGAGCTGAAAAGTAGGGGATCAATTTTCTCCCTGATCTGCAAGGAATTTATGCAAACGGCTCCCTGCAGAAGAGGGATGGGAAAGGCGGCGGTGGCTGGGTCGTGCCACCGGATGGGAACTGGGGGTTTCCTCCTGCTCTGACCCATTGTGCACAGCCTCAGCCAGGGCATTTTAACCTTTTGAGGAGTGCCCGGTCCCTTCAGGTGTGCTGGAAGGGCAGCTCGCATCGCTCCCTGCTCTTTATGTAACACAAAAGTAGGTGGCTGCTAAAAAGCGGTGGTAATTCAGAGAGCAAGCTGAAAATCAAAGTATCCACAAAAAAATGCCTTTCTCCTCCTTGGGGGCTGAAGGTTTGCCCACTCCTTATGACCCATCTACAGACAGCCCTGCTCAGGAGCGGCCAGTGGGATGACAAGAGGTGAATCCACAGGAGAAGCATTAGGAGCAGCAGGCCTGGGAACTGGAGAGAAGGAACTGCTTTATTCCAACTGGTTCTTGGACATTCCCAAGCCATGAGCATGTATCCTGCCTTGGTGTGTGCAAATGATTTAGGGCAAAAAACTTACCCATGGCTAAGTTCTGCATGCAGACAGGAAAGTACTTTTTTGTGCTTTCTTAGATAACAGAGTCCTGTAATGCTCACAACACAGCAGAGCATTAAGTGTAAATGATACAGCATTTATTTAAGTATAAATGATACAATCTAAGAATGGAACAATAGCACTGCCCCAGCATTTCCTTGCCTTTGTCATCTCCAGATTCTAACCAGAGAAGGCCTTACCTGCTTTGTGTGAGTGTGTGATTGCCATCTCCTCTGTTCTATTACTAATGAGTGTCTCTCATCCTAAGAGGAATCAGGATGATACCAGTGATGCAACAGGAAGCTGAGGGTACACCCACTCTTTTCCCCCTAGAATAAACACTGTTCTCAGGGAAGGTACATTGATAATAAAAATACATTTTTAGAAATTTCTCAGGCAACCGTAATTGCTATGGGAATGGTGACTCTAATAGAATGTACCTTCAACACGTAAACTCCACAAATAAGAAGCTTTAGGATTTGAAAGGCAACATTTTGCTAACAGACAGGATCTCAGCTGTCCTGAAGATGTCATATTAGAAGGGTGCAAAAAATAGAGGAATTTGAAATGCAGATTAAGGGTTGCTTAATCCTGAAGCCTAACAGCTGATGCTCAGGTCAGCGCCTCACCTCCCAGGTTGCCTTTACATGCCCATCCTTTGGAATATGCCTTTAGTGAAAATAGTTAAACCCACTACAGGCCTCAGCAGGAAATTGTGATACCACTTTGAACCCTGATAACCAGCCCACTGCAGGCTCCAAGAAGAGCCTGTGACACTATTTCAAACTCCAATAACAAGGAACGCTTCTATATTGTGCAGGCAAATGACTTCATGTTTTTTCTATTGATATTTTTAGCCAGAGTCCTGAGGCTGCTACCAAAGTTGCACTGTCAGATGAGATACACTACACGTTGGTGAGGCTCTTGGCTGCCTCTTGGCCTCTCTTCTCAGGAAGTGTTTGTTTCTTTGTTCCTGCTAACGACAATGGGATTCATCAAAGTTTATACATCTTGACTGAGAGACATTAATTTTGGCAGTTGTGTGGTCAGCCAGCCTCTGCTATCCCTGTAGCTGCCTCTGCACTGCTGACAACCAGGAGATTCATCCTCACTCATCCTCCTGCAAATCTTGAGGGTGCTGATTAAATCACATACACCAGGTTCCCAGACTGGAATTTCTCTGCTGAATACATACTTTTAAATGGTTACACGGCAGCAAGAGCACAGCTGAATGCTTTTAGAAATATAAATAATTGATTATTTATTTATCCTTCAAGATAGCCTTCTCTCCTGGTAGATTATAGAGCTTGTTCACAGGAGAAGCAAAAGCATAGCCTGGAGGAAGACAAGATACCTTCAGCTTTTGCTTGAAATCAGTACGGAATTGGCATGAGTCTACTGTTCAGGATGTTCAGGAAGATGTTGCTGCTTAACTGTATCCCTGATCTGATTTCAATGATTTTTAAGTATTTAGGGACATACCTGCTGAGTCTCAAGAAATTATATTATCTTATGAGGAATCAAGCTGCAGATGAAAATTCTCTCCATAACAGTGCAACTTCATTTTCTCTCTCCAAACTCTGTTTTTTTAAACATAGAGAACTGAACTATTCTCAGAGTCATCCTCCTGATTAGTTTAAAAATATAAGACTATCTAATCTTTTTCAGGACTGAACAGACAAGTGAAGAACAAAAGATGGAAAAAGAATAGTTGTGAGCTCTACTGAAAGACTCTCTCATGTTTAATGCCATTTATTTCAATTTGAAAGTGCCTCTGATGAATAGACATAAAATAATCACACTCATTTTGCAGAATCTCTGCATTTGTTCCTGTGTTCTCAGTGTTGAGGGACTAGAGAACAGAATGGATCTGGCTGTAGAGTCCCTAGCTGACAACATTTATTTGTGTTTTATACAGGAGAAATCACTGGTGTTTTCATACCTGCATTTTGACTAAATTACCTGCCTGTTACTTTCACAGTAATTTTAAACGACTCCACTGACTTGAACAAAAAGCCTCCTGATAACTGCAGAATTTAGTCCACTTTTTCCACTGACCAACTGAAAAAGCTGGCTACAGCAAAGGCACAAGAATGCAAGATTTACAGCGCAGGGACGGAGCCAACCCTGTGTTCTGATTAGCAGTTTGGATGCCATTGTTCTGTCTGGAAAACACATGTCATCCTCAGAATCACCCAAGCTGTCCATTGACATCTGCCAGCATATCCTCCATCACCTCGCTCTTTCTTTTTTCTCACTTTCTCTTCCTTACACCTCTTCCCTCATTTCCCTGTGTGAAGTATTCCAGTGCAGTTAGGAGCTACCCCTTGTAAAAACTGATGTGGCTCTCAACCCCCACAACATCACCTTCAGTCTCAAGCTGACCATCTCAAAATGACAGAAAAGAGACCCTTCCTCTGAGTCTTCTCACTTGTAGGATTTGTGCTGTGTTTCACTCTGGGGACAGAAATTCACAATAGCCCAGAGGCTTCATATTTTTAAAATTGTCACACTAAGACTTGAGTGCCTCCATGAAAGAAGCAGTAGAAAGAGATGCCTGAAGGTAGGCTGGGAAGAATCCAAAATGATGTCAGGTTTCCTTCTACCTTCCCATCAATAGGGCCTTTGAAGAAGAAGCCTCCTCAGAGAAGAAAAAATAACTTTCTCTTTAGTTAAAAAGGCTACCACGGTTTCAGTTTGGAGACTGACAGTTAATGTGAGCTTTATTACCTCAAAATCTATACAGCCTCGTGGTTTGCTGTGCATGGCTTTGCCTCCATGAGTTTTGATGATGTCCTTGAAAGGGAAATACAGATGCATAGCTTCATTCCGTGTTGACTTTGGAGGTGAATATTTTATCCCCTTTCCTTTCCCTGGCTGTTTGCAAACAGCAGTGATAACTCCTATGCCTAAGAATTGTGGCAGAGGAGAGAAAATCAAAGCTTTTGCTGGACTAGACCAGTTCCAAGTCTGATAGTTCTCTCTCCTCGCCGTGGTGACTGATGATGAGGGACAGAGGAGATAAAAGAGGTGCTGGAACTGTGTACCGCTGTCTATTATCTTTTGTCCAAAAGATACTTTTATTATTTTCATTATTGTTTTTAGCTTTTATGTAGAATGAAAAGATTCTTAACTAAAGGAAAATATGTTCTTTTTTTTCCAAGGCCTATGCATTTCTGTGTGTGGCTTTACAGGGAATAGAATCTTACATTCTTGAAGAGTCCTTAGAAAGATATTGGTGCCTCTCTCTAGTTATACCATAGGAAAACTTTCCCAGCAAAGAATATTTTCTGTTGAAATATGGGCTTGACAGTTCCTGGAAGTCAGTAAATTGTGATTTATCCACCATAATGTCTATCAGCCTGTTAAGAACATTTTCTTCTGTTGTGAAGGCCCTGAAACACAGTTTGTAGAACACTGTCACACCCAGGTAGAGCTACAACAGCCGAATATGGTTATTTTTTTTAGCAACCCAGCTCTCCCACTGTCTCTTTCGAAGAATTAAAATTTATAATTGCTAACTTAAACAACTGCTAACAGAATAATTCTCCTCCAGCCATGCTCAGTTGAAGAACCTGACAGGTTCCCCCCATTATGAGGGAGATACCTGGGAAGGGAGCTCCCAGCTGCTTGACTTCATAGGTAAAAAATAAGATTGTCCTAATGTTATTCACCTAGGATGAATTTTGTGTAAAAAATAGAAATAAAGAAAAAATCAACTCTTACTTACTCCCACCAAGTAATTCTAGATCAAGAAAGTAATTTTTTTTGTTGTTCTGGTCAAGAAAGCCTGGGACGGTGGCTGAGTGGTTGTGGCTGAGTGGTTTGTATGTTCTTGTCAAATGAGTCAACTTGTCCCTCACCCTCAAGCAAGAGGAAGTCAAATCCACCTCTAACACAATGGCAGAGAGAGTTGCTGTGTATCTAATTCCTATTAAATGGGCAGGTGGGAGAAAGGTAGAATTACCCAAATATTGTAGGTTGAAGATTTTAGTATTTAAAAAAAAATCAAATAAAAACCCCCCAAAGACTCTCAAATGAAACTTATTCTTCAAAACTGTCATCATGTGCTATGTAAGCCTGAGTTTAGTCATCCTTTTGAAAGGTGGACCACTGAGCAGGAGTTATAAACTATCACTTTACCTGC
>VYZT01048186.1:324363-325444 GCA_013400735.1 Pomatostomus ruficeps
CCCCCAAAAACACAGTTTGAAAGCAGCTACGAATTTGACCCCTCCCTGGGTTGAAGCTATCTTATGAAGTATTGATAACACATTATCTTAGGGAGCAGAATATTACTGCACAAAGTGATACTGAAGATATTTGAGGGACCTTCTGGCTCGGTAAAAGTTATTATTCAGAAGTTTACATAGTCTGCAAACACTTATCAAAATCCCTGAGCAGAAAGTACAGACCCTACATTTCAATTAAGATATAGTGGAATGCAAAAGGTTCAGAGGAGATAAGGCCACTCTTGGAAAAGAAAAAAAAAGATACTCAAATTCATCCTTGGTGATAGTTTGACCTCATGAGCTGCGTTTTCAGTACAAATCCGAATGCTTCCTTTCCTACCCAGCAAGGCAGCTCTGGCAGGGCCAGGCTTGCCAAAAGTATTTTGCTGCTCATTTTAGAATAATTCCTCAAAGTCATCCAGAATTTGGGGCTGAGGTAGGACATGGGCACCTTCAAACCTAAAAGCTCTTTGGGTGGAGGTGGGAAAGCTTCAGGCAGAGACCAGGCAACAAATGGTCGGTGCATTGAGATTATTTCTGTTGTTTTGCTGTAACACCTCATGTCCTGACCTAATCCACTGGGGATTTGCTCAGCTCCCAGCCAGCATAACCTTTCTCCCCATTTTTAGCGGAGACAATACCACTTCTGCTTTAGCTCAGTATCAAGTCAACAGCAATTTTGCATCTGAGCAGCTGATTTTAAGGGGCAGTTTTCCCTGCATAGAGTTAAAGGCAAACCCTTTCCTAAAAACCGAGGAGATGAATCACCTCTGCTTTTTGGAATCCATGAAAATCCTCCTGTGTATCTATGGGCAGAGCAAATCTGCTTCTCACTGGGCCACTTAGCTCCTGCAAAGGTTCAACTCCAGGCAGAAAGCTTCCACCAAGCTTTTCCAAGCTTCTCCAGCCACCCCTTGTTTTGAAGCAGGGAGAGAAGTTCCAGGGATTTTTAGCTCTCTTCCTTTCCTAGCTCTGCTGTTGGATCAGCAGATCAGCATTAAAACGTGCTTTTTTTTCCCCTTAAAACACAATTTTTTTTCCC
>VYZT01048186.1:325499-332999 GCA_013400735.1 Pomatostomus ruficeps
TTGAGGGGAAAAACCGGGGGGGAAAGGAGAAAAAAAAAAAAAAAAAAAAAAAAAAAAAAAAAAAAAAGCTGTATTGATTTCCTAGCACTGGCTCCCTTCTGGTTGGGCCAAGCAAACAGGATGGCAGCGCTGTCATGTAAATCAGAGCTCCCAAGTGCTGCACAGTTGCTCAGAGAATAACTCTTTTTAGGGCTGGGCCCAGCCATAGCAATTTTACGATCGCTTGTGTTCTCCCCCAACCCTCCCACTGCTCAGAACGATCTGGATCTGCTCCTCCAGGGAAATTTGCAATATCGTCACTTTGCAATTCCCCAGAATGCTTCTGCTACTTTTCGGAGATATGACTGTAATATTTTTATCAATGCTTTCATTCTTGAATCAAACTTTAGATATAGTCCCAATGATCTATGCAATGCAGGGACCACAATGAGGTACTTAAAAATACAACTGTTGAGTTGATATGAAAACTCCGAATGGCTCCTGCAAGTGTGGAAATAAATCACAGAAAAAAGCTGAATGTTCTTCAATATATAACGTGTGGTATTTGGAAATGTTTAGGGTTTTAGCTAAAGAATCAGCAAAGTTTTGTAGCTGAAGGGCCATATGCCCTATTTTAATAAAAAGGAATCCATAAAAAATAAATTACTTTCACTAAGTATATGCAAATTCCAATGTAAGCAATCAGTGCAAAATTAATTTTGCCAGAACTGATTAAAAGCATTAATAAATCTATATGCAGTATTGCTTCAATCTGATACTGTAAATTTATTATACTTCCTGTAAGATTAATTATAATGCTACAATAACATATTACGATGCCAGAACATATTACTGTACATTCTGTTAATAACAGTTAAGCACAACCTGAGTTGTAATTATAGAGTGTAACAAAGTAATTTGATAGTGATTGTTTTCTTTAACTGTTAATGTTAGATGGGAAATAAAATGTGTATGTGCTTGTGTTCATTATATTTTTCTCTTTAATACAATACCTAATTAAACCCATGAAACCCCACAGCATTTGTTCTCACAGATTCCCTTCTCCATTTTTTTTTTTTTTTTNTTATCCCCTTTTCATTTTTTTTTTTTTTTTTTTTTTTTTTTTTTGCTACTCACCAAAACTGTCAGCCTGCTTGAGATAAGGGAAGGTTAAAAACAACAGTTTAAGTTATTCAAGGTTGTTTTGCATTCTTGCCCTGCGCTGGAGACAACTTTCTTTTTCTCCCTCTGATTTTAAATACACTGTGGCCCTTGCAGCACTCACCGTTTCAGATCTTCAGATTAGCAAATATTTCCAGCCACCCGGACAAACCTCCCTCCCACCCTCCCAGCACCCCGCTCTTCATCCCAGCAGCATCTCACAGCACCTCGCTTCCAGCAGGCAGCAACAACAACAAGAAAAAAACCAACCCAAAACGACAAACAAAAGAACTCTGAAAACCCCCTCTTAAAAACCAGGAGTCCAACATGTAAAATTCAAACATCCCACCAGGCAGCACCCAAACTTTATGATTTTTTTTTCTTTTTCCTGACCCCCAAAAAATATCTGGAGTGGTAACAGCCCGTTTAATTGGGCTGAGGTTTAAGGGTTTTTCTTTGATAATTTATCTATAGCTTGTGCCGTGTTTTAGCCCGTTGTTCCTGCACGCCCAGAGTGCACGAAGGGAGGAGAATACAACTTTGGGAACACAAAACCCGAGCTATTTTAGCATACTGTACACAAACTCCGAGTGGCAAACAGTGCTTTTGGAGAACTACCAAAAGAAATTATTCAAGTTAAGCTTTATTTTGGATATATTCCTGATTAAGCCTGAGCACAATGAAAAAAACAGTGTGAAGGCACAATGCTGAATGGCATCTGTGCTTAGAGCTTCAGAGGACTGCTTACTGTCATAAAACTCTGTGTGTCACCAGCTGGGGGCCGGGGATTTAAAGATGTCAGGAGGACCTGGTCTCTCAGATGGGATAAAGATCAGAAGGAAAGCTGTCCAGGTGATGCCCAGGCCCCTGAACAAGCCTATCTGCACTCTCATTCAAATGATAATGAGTGTGTAAATCACATCTGTTCCCCCTCTGTGCCTGTATCCTTGTCACCTGAATAGCATCCCCACCAGGTATCAAATGAGCTCCAGGAAATAGGTTTCTTTTTTATCCAACTTCGCTCTGAAATGAGAAAATGAGCACCCTGGCCAGGAGGCCCCGCAAACCAAAAGGGATTGCAGCCTTTGGGCTCCTCGCCACCAAGGAGGCTTAATTGTGGTCGGCGACGCCAAGAGCCTAAAACAAACGCCGGCACGGAGCTGGATGCTGGAGTCCCTTTCGCAACAGCCACATAAAAGTAGGTTGATAATTAGTGGCCATTGACTTTAATGATGTAACGCGCTAATAATGGCATTGAAAATCACCCCTCATTGTCTGTAATACCAACCTCGATCCTACCTAGCTGAAACATCTCTCTGCAGCCGGCCCAAGGAATGCCTGGATTTACAGCCGTTTATCGCTTCACAATTAAAATATTTGTCAATGTTTCATTTTCTAAAACCGCAATGAAGACCCTTATTTAGACTTTCAAATGTAAAGAAAATTTGGATCTAAGAGTTTATTTCACCTCTGGGTTCATTTTGCCTTCGCTTCCATAATTTCTTTTTTTTTTTTTCCTCCTCTTTCTTTCCCTTTTTTTTTTTTTTTTTTTTTTTTTTTTTTTTTTTGATCAGAGGCATGAAAGAGTGAGTAAGTGCGAATGCTTAGGTACCTGGGGTATGGAAAGGTGGTAATTAGCACAGCAGGATAATTGATGTGTAGATTGCAGCATGAACAAATGCTTTGACTTGTTTGTTCTTCTCACTCTTCCACATTCAATCTCTTCTCTCTCATTTATTTATTTATTTTTTAATCCAGCCTAGCTAATGAACACCTTCCTTCGCTTAGTTAAGTTGATAAGAGATATATATCCATTTAAATAGAGGGGTTTATCTCCTCCATTGTATGAAATCAGGAGAAGACTTTTCCCTACACTTTCTCTTTTGCTCTGCCTTGCAATAAAAACTTCGAGGAAGGCAAGGAAGAACACTCTAAAGGTGGAATTAGAGGACAGTAGGATTTAATTATCTGCATTTTCTGAAGCACTAAGATATGGGCATCAGCCATACTTTCACTGTTGTTCTTTAAGAAGTAGTTGGAAAAAAAATAAATTGGAGCGGACCCAGGTTTTTCACGCAGCCTGAGAATTAGGAAGAATTATGTCCCGTAGAGGACATGGAATTGCCCGTGTATATGAAGTTATGCCCATGTGCAAAGCATCAAAGGACCAAGGTCTTTTGCTATTTGGCATTTGGCAAAGCCCCTGCAAGGCCTTGGTGTGCATCTGGAGCAGGTATTTTGTGGAGGGGGGGGAGGTAAAAAGGTGCAACACTCGGTTACTTCTGTTTAAATTGTGACACGGGGAAAAATAATAGAAAGTCAGCGAGGATTTTTTTTGTTGCCTTCGTGTGAAACAAACACATCTTTGTTTCGTGAAATGATGATGTACAGACCATTCGTCCCTAACGATCCTTTGGGGGTGTGTGGAGAAAAGAGATGTAAAAACGAGCCTAGAAATTCGGTTTAATATGCGCGAGTGAGTGTTTTGCTCCCCGAATGGCACGCAGACCATGCCGACGCGCTGTTATATTTTTAACTTAATGCGCGGCGTATTAGCCATTACGTCCTCGCAGTGGACACATGTCACCCTGAATCAGCGATGAGCTCCACATGGCAGGGATCCCTGCGCCTGTGCGGGGCTCGGTGCTGAACCAGGATCTCTCGCCTGTAAAATCTGTTCCGAGCCCAATCCCGCAATGCTCCCTCTGGTAAAACTGCCATTAGCTACAGGAGCTGATATTGGTAATTTACATTTTGCCAGCTATAGACTCAAGTTACAAACCGCTGCTTGTTCTGGGGACAGATTTAGACCTAATGATAAAATTATACTTTTTCGCAGTAACTGTTGCCCTTGGACATGCTTAGAAGTTTTATGGCAGTTCTGCATCTGCTTATCTAATTGCCAAACCAGCTTTTTGAAGCTCCTTAGCTGTGCTACCTGCAGAAAGTGTGCAAATCGCCTCCTTGCTCCTAACGCAGGAGCAATTAGCTCGACTTTTGCAGGCTAAACACACGTGATGATGGCTGATCCCAATGTCGTGCTGTGGCTTCTCCTGCTGCCAGTTGGGCCCTTGCTCCATTGGAGATAATCCTGTTTAGCTGCTCTACGAGCCTGTCCTCTAACACGACAGGCTGACTGCAACTCTGGAGCACCTCAGAGCGTTTTGTGGCTGCCTCATCCCTGGATGTGTCTAAGGCCAGGTTGGACGGGGCTTGGAGCACCCTGGGATAGTGGAAGGTGTCCCTGCCCATGGCAGAGGGGTTGAAATGAGATGGTGTTTAAGGTCCCTTCCAACCAAAATCATTCTGTGATTCTGCGATCTCCTGTTGGCTGTGTGGATAAAGAAACTCAGGGAAGAAGCATTTCTGGGTAACTCAAGACAATTTGATGGGGCCTGTAGAAGGGAAAAGGCAGCAAGGCAAACCACCAGACAGAAATCTGCTGATCCGTGTCTCTCTTTTTCCCCTGCACAACCCTCAGCAGGTGAGTTTGAGAGCCATGGAGTATTGGGAGTTTTGTGGTTGTTAGAGCACCAGAGCCATCAGGAATACACAGGGGCTTTGAGGAAGCTCCGTCCCACTCCCAAGGTGACTTGTCCCACATGGGAGGTGCATCCTTGTCTCCTAGTTTACCCCTCTTTGCCATGACTTCTAGGAAATGTGTAAGGCTCTAGCATTGTTAACAAAGATAAACACCATTGATAAACTCCCAGCAAAGGAATCACACAGTAACAAGAATAAAACCCTTTTCAGAAAGGGAGTTTCATGTCTGCACGAAGCAAAGCCCTGCTGAAAGCTGACTAAAGGCAGTATTCGTGACAAGGTGGGTCACCTTCTGGACTTGCAGCAATTTTTCTCTCTGCCAGGGAGCAGGCAAGGCCCTGCCACCGATGGAGGGTGGTCTTCATCTGCACCTACAGTGGTTTCTGACCGCAGAAAGCGGGAGGCAGGCTAGAGGAGGAGTACCAGAGTTCCAGCAAGTTGCTTGCCGGCTTTCCAAGCCTGGAGAGCAAACTGAAGTGTATTATTAGCTCTTTTCTATTTGCCTCAAAAGCTGATGAAGAAGAAGTTGGAAACCGTACTATTCAACTGCCAAATAACTCGAAAAATTCCAATAGCGCCTGACATACGAGCCAAGGAACCCACTGAAAATGTACATTTGCATCCAAGCCATAATGCATTGAGCTATGATCTCATCCTGAGGTGAGCTTTTTCTCTTTTTTTTATTTTGTTTCACTTGGTATTGGTCCTTTGAGAACAAAAAAAAGGAGGAAACAAATATTGAACCCTGCATTAGGGGTAGAAGAGGGACAATCTCTATCAGGCCCCTCTCCACCGTGTTTGTGCTGCAAGGGAGGGATGGTTTTCTCCTGCTCTACCACAGGGGTGGTGAGGTGGCAGCAATTTCCCACTGCCCTCCCATGAGAGCTGACAGCCATAAGCCAAAACCTGGCCCCTCCCTGTCCCCATGGAAAGGGGAGCACAAAGTCAGGAGCCGTGGTTCTCTCTGACCCCCTTCTCTGGTGGTGATCCCCGCCCAGCTGTCAGGGCTATCCCAGCAGCTCATGGGAAATGCCACTTCCCAAAGCAGGAGCCAGTCACTTTTGCAACATCCAAGCTAAATAAATGGTTTCCAGACTCCTGATCAAACCTCTCATTCATGTTTCAGTTCAGAAATTATGAACAGGACGGCTCAGTTTTATCTTAAAAGCATCTGGTTTTCAGGAAGCACAAATACCCTGCTTTAAAAAAAAAAATAAAAAAGAAAAAAGTTTTAACATAAAAATGCTTGTGAGACTGGCAATTCTTATTAAAAGGTAGGGCTTTTTTTCACTGGGTAATTTTCCAGATTTCTCACAGCCCTGGAACACAGGAGAGAATTTGGGAAACAAGGGAAACATAGGTGGGAAAAATATACGAAAAGAAAACATGTAAAAGAAAACACATTTAAATTTGTTTCCACGTATGAGATCATATTTCTGGCACTTTGTAGAAGTCCTATGGAAGCTGTTATTTCCAATATAGGAATACTACAGTGACTAAATTGGTGTTAAATTTAAATCTATTCAGGAAGTAATAGTCAATCTGCATTCCATGTAAAGACTCTCACAGGCAAAATTATTTATACAAGGTAAAGTTGGCAAAAGGAAGTCCAATGAAAGAAAAGAAATTACATGTATTAACCCAACCCTTCCCAGCGAAATACTTCAATAGTCCTTCCTCAGGAAAATAGAGTTTTAGCCAGTGTGAGAGTAACACATTTTGTTAAAGTGGAAGTGATGTTTCAGGAACTGCTATTTTAGATGCATTACGAAACAATATAAGTCCATGTGATCCTTTAAAGTAAGTGTCACTATTTGCAGACAGATTTTTACTAATAGTTTAATTCCCCATGAAGTGTAAAATGCATCCCACAAATGTGCAGCTACGTAATTGGATGGATGTTTTCACAGATGTATATTTAATTTTACAACTTGTGAACCTTCTTTGCATTTATTAATTCGTTTCTGCAACATTTAGGTCCGAATTTTGCCACACATGCACAGCTCCAAGGAGGCCTGATTTTAATTATATTCACGCAGATTTTATGCCAGGGTAACTATTGACTTAAATCAACCTTCTTAGCCCATGATTTACATCTGTATAACTTTGACTAGAATCAGGCTCAGTTGAAGCTGTGTAGAAATAACTTTGCCAGAATTTCCCTCTGGGTTCTTTTTACTACTGGTTGTACAGAGTAAATAATTATTTTTGGCCAGCATGTGTCAAAACTTAAAATACTTTTAAAACATGGGGAAAAGGGATACCTGATTTTCAGAGGACTCTCTGTAAGCTCATGGTATGCTGGCTGGAATTTGCTGTCTCTCTTTGGAGAAGTTCATTTTGTCATGTGCATGCTGTCACAAGGGCAGAAAAAAGCTTCAAATAAATGGGTACCCCAAATTTAAGCAGTGATGAAGCTGAAGGTGCGACAGACGGTTTGTCCCCTCCTGGATGCCACGGGCCAGGGGCCTGCCCACACCCACAGAGAGAAGCCTTGCAGAAAAGCCATACAAGCCCTCCACAGCCAAGGAGAAAAAGCAGGATAATGTGCTCTTTTCCAGAACTTGTGCCCTGCACAGACATTGACCCACCCAGGGAAGCTGCAAAGTCCCCACACGGCACCACAGGTCTGATCTGAGACCTCTATCTATGGGTTCCTTGAAATGGCTTTAGGGTAAGCCCATGGCATGAGTTTACTGTCACAGGATGGTCAAGGACACCAAGGACCAGCACCAAAAGGCTTCAAGGTAAAAGGAGAAAGCACCACACCTCACTCCCCAGCACCGTGGTGCACCATGAGCCTCACCCAAGTCACTT
>VYZT01048186.1:337999-372170 GCA_013400735.1 Pomatostomus ruficeps
CACAATGCATTTTCTGTACTTAACTCTGTTATCTACAGTATGAGGGCACTTGCAACATTGGCAAAAAGGTGCACAAATAGTTCAGTATCTTTGCTTGACTACTTTTATTTATTTTTGTAAGGAGACATTATTAAAATTGAAAGCTTGTATCTCAAAAGGCCAGAGTTACCCATGGGGTTAATGTTCTTAGCGAGACATGTTTAGGCAAATCTATCCACTGTACTTTTATTAGCAGGTAATGAAAAGGTGTAAGTTAAAGTGTGAAAGGACTCTGTGTTTTTTGAAAACAGTACTTCAGCAAATAGCTTTATCTGGCAGAGCCTCTTTGTATTGTAATTACATATAATACAAATCTTCACAATAATTCAGAGAGAGAAAATGCTAATGTGCAGGTTGTGGCAGAAACTAAACCAAAGCAGTGAGATTTGCAGCTACAGCTGATTCCTCATCTCACACTGTGATTTTTAACAATTTATTTCCCCACTCCTGTCTCCACTTTCTCACTGAACCACAGCTACAAAAGTTATTTCACCTCTTACTTCTGCTGTGCTCCTTTTCCCCTCAAAATACAAAAGAGATAAAGCACCCAAACTGTTGATGAAAGTAGATGGGAGTTGGTAGGAGGAACTAGGAAGAGTTTCTAGCAGCTAAGCAGAATTTATATTAGGAACCAGCTCCTAACATCCTTTCCAGCTTTCTGCTCGCTGCTGCTCCAGTTTTGAAAACATGCAAAATTTATCTGACTTACCACAACAGCTTGAAGGACCAGCTTGGATAAATATGTATTTTTGTGATCTCTATTGGTTTTGCACATATGGTATCATCTACCTGATTGATTGTAAGGGCTCCATTGACTAAAAACTGAAGGGATTCTGGTGTACACACTCATTCTGAAAATACATATTCATGGCCGGGCATGCCACAATCCCCTAATCGTGAAGTCACTGCCCTGCCCGGTGTCGGCGGCTCTCCCGTAATGAATCACGGGCGGATGGACCCCGGCAGAGCCCTGACACTTCACCCTCCCGCGGTGGCTGCTGTCACCCTCCCTGACTCCAGCAAAAGGGCAAGGGCCTGGCTGCCCTCCCCACCGGCCACCTCCCCCAAACCACAGCCTTTCCTTCAGATGATTTTTTTTTTTTCGTTATTTTTTAATTTCAATTTCAACAAGGCCAAATTAATTGTTTGCAGAATGAAGAAATGGATCCTGCAGCAATCTTATCCCTCTGATAACTCCTCACAATTTGCAACAGAGTTCCCTCTAGCCTCAGCCACGGAGCAGGGTCTGTATTTCTTCTTCTAGGAGTATTTTTTACTCCTTCCTTTCCCACCGCCACACACAAGAGAGACAGACTGTATGAAAAAAACCCACTGTAAAATAAATAACTGCCTTCACAGGGAAATGTGCTGGGTTTTCCCCCCTCTCTTTTACATCCTTATATCTGACCCTAATCTAGATCCCACAGCCAGTGACAGAAATATTGACATCAGCCGTGGAAAGATCAGGTTTCTTTACACAGGGGACGAGTCCTGTAAACTCTGCTGTGTTGACAGAACCAGGTCCCGTGCTGGTGGGCCTTTCTGCTGGCCTGGAGAAGGTTTAAACACCATTCCTGCTCCCCTGTAGCCAAGGGAGCTTTCTCATTAACTTTAGTACCAGCATCATTGCACCTTAAAAATAAATAGGGATGGATCCTGCCATGGGAAGAGCATGACCTGACTCTTAGGGCCCACACCAAGATGTTTCTGTACTGTAGAGTACAAAGAATACCACAATCTGGCCCCAAATTAATTAAAAAAACCCTTGGAAGTTAGCTAAAAAACCCCCAGAATTTCTCCTCTGTATTTTTACAGTCAAGCTATAAACTCCTGCTAAACAGGGGCCACAGTGGAAGGGTTGACACAAACCTCTGCTTGGCACTGGGAGCAGCCACGACCTCCTGTTACCTGCTCTGGTGAGGGTATTCATGGGTCCGTGATGAAGTAGGGGCACTCAGGATTTGTACAGCATTTTCCTTTCTATTCTGAAACTTGCTCAAAACCCAGCCCTCCAATTTTTGGTCACAGCTTTATCTCAGAAAAGACTGAATAGGTACTTAAAATATTTTTCAAGAGAAAGAAAGAGGCAAGAGAAAGAGAAACCCCTGCCCATTCTTCTGAAATTTAAGTAGGCAGCCCTTGAAAGATCACTGAGAAAAGTCTGTATTTTCTCAGGTTTAACTAAATAATTTATGCATACTTTCACTTTGGCATGATGAAGCAATTTTAGCCTTTAAAACCCACAACTACTCAGGAGGGAAAAGGTCTGGTTCCTGTGACTTAAATAATTTAAACATCCAGGTGGAAATGCTTTCAGTGCTGCTCCTTTCTGAGACAAAGGAGGAAGACCCCAAAACTCTGAGACATCGAGAAGAAAACGAGTGATAAAAGAGCCAACCTCGGATACATTTAATATTGAGGGGAAATCCGGCATTGTTCGCTGGAAAAAGATGACCAGGGAGATGCTTGCAGTACATAAATCCGCTAGGTAAAAACGCTTAGGAATAAAAAAATCATTGGCCTAGAGCTATAACAAACATGCTTTGCAAAAGAGCACGGCAAAAATATCCCTCTGCCCTCTAACCCAAGTCAGAAATGGTTTGTGTACGCTTAAGGGTTAGGCAGATGTTAGGGGTCACTGAAGAAGCTGTGTGAAAAACTGCATCACCAGCACTGGCTTCTGAATTTACAGAAATGAGTGCAACGTTTAACTCCCAGCCCAGCAGCCCTGTGCCGGCGAGAAATGAAAAGGTACCTGGGCTACTTTGCTCTTTCCTGCTTTAGATGGCAGATGTGAAACTCCTGAGACACAGGCAGAAATTTATCAGCCTTGAGACAGGTAAGAACAGCCCTCTGAGTCAGTGTCCGTCGCCCTCAGGTCGGGTTTCGCTACGTGTGAGCGAAAGGCAGTGACACGATGGCCTGGGGAAGGGCAGGATGGCCAGTGGGAGCTGATGCTTATGGGGAGAAACACTTATAAAAGCCCCCCAAAACCAGAAAGAAAGAGCCAATAGTGTAGGTATTGCTAGAACTAGATAACTGGTAACGATTTCACATAGTATTAAGCTCTGTTAATCAAGATGTCTCCCAGTAAATAGCATTACTGAAATGAACATTTGGCTTCGTCCCAAGGACAGACATGCCTCGGACTGCTCTCCCCTTTGGTATGTATCGACCAGAAAGTGTTAGAGGGAGAGTTAGCAGTGACCCATATATCTAAACCACCAGCATTTTCTGTTAGGGAAAAAATATCTGATTGTCCTTTCTAACCGGCTTTAAAGCCTCTATTGTTCAGCGTGAGCCTTCAAAACATGGCAGGGAACAATATCCCAGGGCTGGAGAGACGCCTTCTGCATGCCCATGGTGTTCTCCTTGGGTTTTGCAGAGACAGGAACTCCTAAATGTCCCAGATCCCTTCACTGCTCATGTTCCTCCAGGGAATGGTGGTAGAACACCAAATTAGTGATGCCCATCCCTCCACGGCCAGGCTGGTCGCAATCCAGCACTCACACGGCATCGGGAGCAAACGGGAGGTGCCATGGGGAGGAGAAGAAGGAGGAAGAAGAAGAGGGGAGGTCGAACCCAGCCATGCCCTCATGTGGGATTTTCCCCATCACTCTTCACCTGTGATTTCCTACTCCTCCACCAGACACCTGAGAAGGGAAGCGAGAAATAAGCCGTGCTCCTCCGGCTACCCCTCCTTTGAGTACATATTTTCCATGGCCTATTTCCCTTTTTTATTTTTTCCTACCAGGTGTCTCACTCAATATATCCTGATCAATGCAAAAAAGGACAAAATTCACGCCTTGCAGCGCTAGAAATGCTGCAATTGGTGCTGAAACTGATGCTCTTTCAGCATAGATTTTTGTTGCTGTGCACATGAGGAACTACTGGCTGCCAGCGTGTGTGTGTGTGTATATGTGAAGTAACACCACCTTCAGAGCCCGCTTCCCACCAGACTTTGAGCTTAAAATGGCTCAAAGTTTCTCCTATCTACATGTGCCTCATGGTCAGCTGAAATGTTCTTATTAGGCAGGTCCCCAACCTTATCCTCGCAGCCAAAAGGAAATGCGGAGCAGGGCATAAGAGGCTGTTGAAACCACACATCATGTTTGGGTTTGCTGTGTCATAATGATTTTATTCTGGTTGGGATAAGGCTTTCTGCAGCTGTTTTCCTATGGAGCCGATGGCAAAGGGCAAGGACTCGGCTGATACTGAGCAAAAAGGGAACAGCAGCAAGAGGGGGGATGTCCCAACAGAGAAAACATCTCTGTTAAAAATGCTTTATTTGTGTTCTTTTAAGTGTGCAAACTTCAGAGGCATTGCCTGTGGCTAAGAGGTAAAAGAAGGGATGTGGAATGAGGCTTCAGACCTCAAGCCTTCAAGTATTTTCCCTTTCTCTCGACCTCCTGTATATTCCCTTTTCTAAAAGTGGTATTAATGGTGGCACCCCAGACACCTCCTCCCCTGCAGGAAAGCGTGGGCATCCTGGGTACTCCAGCACCTCTCTGCTACCAGAGGGAAAAACCTCTCTTTTCTCTGATTCCCTCGCAGGTGAGACTCCTACCTGGCCAGGCAGAGTGGCCTCATCCTCTAATTAATGTATCAAAATGTGCCCCAGTTTTCCTGAGGATGCTGCCTCCTGCCCCAGGTACCTGCCCCAAACCCTCAGCTCATTGCTTTGGGACAGGAACATCCTTTGGGTGCCACTAAGTGGGTTCAGGTTTCAGCCAGTGCCTACCTTGAGGCCAAAAGAGAACATGAATTTTTAACAAAAAGGATCTGACTTGAAATTTAAAGTTATTCCCTCTTTTAATGCAATACCAAAGCATGACCCATGACAGGATCGCATTTCATGGGAGAAAGTTAAACTTTCAAGGTTAATATTGTTTCTGAACAAAGTATATATCAGATTTTTTGGAGGCCTTTCTGCTGACTTATGTCTTACACCCGTTAGTTTCGATGGGAACTGGAGACCTTGTGTTTGCAAACCTGTGCAATTTTGGGCACTAGAATAACCATTATATCAACACCAGGAACAAAGAAAGCTCAGGGACTGTGTGAAACTCCTCTCACAACAACCCAAAAAATAAAGAGGCAGCCCATTTGGCACTGAGCTCCCTGAGGAAACTGCATGAACCCGAGGTGAAAGGCCTTTTCTTCTATTCCCAGGCTGCTAAACCATCCAGCTCTCCTCATTCATTACCCCGAGTTAAGCTTTGCAAGCTTACAGTAAACCTGGGAGAGCTCAGGTTTTGTACAGAGGAATTTCACATTAAGGATTCGTTTCCCCCGCCTCCAGCCTGTTCCCCTGAATCTTCAAACAGAACACCTGATATAAACCTAAATTCCTAATCTAGCCTGAAGTGCATTAATAGGAGCTTTGATTTTTCTGTTTAAAAAAGAAGAGAATTAGCTCCATAATCCTACTAGTTATACTTCTAACAATATTATTTTAAGACAATTAATTCATATTTTAAAATAATGAAATTACTAGCACAAGACACTAAACTTCTTTTAGTATATTAAATTGGGCAGATTGCTTCTCTCCTTCTAATTATGAATGTAGCAGTTACAAAAGAAACTGTCATTTTGATAGAGTCAAAGACAATCTGTCTGCCAAAAGTGTCCAACCATAATTCTAAAAAAAAAGTCATCTGCATCAAGAACATGCTACTTTGTTTGATGTACTGTCTTATTGGAAACCTAATTTGCTTTCAACCTCTGAGACAACACATAACATAAGTTTGTGTGACTAATTTTCTTGGAAATATGAGTAATTAGAATAAGGGACCATTTCCATCGCAGGGACGGGTAGTTTTCAAAATCCGAAATAAAAACGCTTCAAGTCGCTTTCTTTTCCCTTTCAGACGTGCGTTCCTAAAAGGAGAGGGATGCCTTTGTACGGTGGAACGTAAGCTCACATGTAAATCGTGAACTACTGCAAAGTACGGAGAGGTTTATTACCTGAGGTGAGCACTCCCAGAGCTCCTGGAGTATAAAAGCATTAGCCGTATGTTCTAACCGAGTCATAAAAATCAATAAACAGGAACCCCCCACCTGTGCTATGGCCCCAGTGTTAAGTTTTATACACGTAGTAATAGTGCATATCAATTTTCACCACCCTTCCTACGCTAGCTATTACAAGGCGTACAACCACCGGAGGGACTGCGAGAGCAGTGCCATTCATCCCACGGAGTTGTCCAGATGCCAGCTCCATTGCATCATTGTCAATTTTATTCTATCTACAACTGGACAAGGCTGCAGTCCCGGCTCCTATCCACCCACTCAACCCCGCAACAATTGCAAACTCTGTTCGGCTGGTTAAAGAGTTTACAAGCCAGCTGAAAGAAAACAGAACAGTTGCATATTAATGCACCCAACCCCTGAAAGATCACATAATGGAGCGGGAGAAACGTGTAACTGCAACCAATATGGGATCCTGTCCAGCTGCCGCAGCCTGTGGATCAGTGACCGGGTTTTTAAATAAATTAATGATGAGCATCCATATGCAGCTGCGCCAGGTTTCGGCTGCAACTGGTTGTGTTGCTGGAGGCTCCTTAGTTGCCCAGAGGTATGGGAAGCGTGGATCGTCAAAGCTACCGGACGCCAAAAATCAAACAGCCCTACAGATGTGGTAGCTCTGCCAGGTTGCAAAAATAACCACTAAATCACACTTATCTTATAATTAAAAAGAATGCCCCTGATAAGGCAGGGAGGAGTATGAGAATAAACCTTTGCCACGTATTTTCCACTATTCATTAATCTATGGAAATAAGGGTGGCAGGTTTATTTAAGTATCAAGGAGGCCAGGAAAGTTGGTTGCTTCTCATTTTCAAATCAGGACCAGAAAAAAAAAAAAGCCACCCAAAAAAACTTTCATTCTACAGGCATCCTTTAAAAGTGTCAGGCTTTCTAATTACAGCCCCAAAATGACCACTGCAGCCTTTAGCAAGTAATGAGAAGTATTTGAGGATGAAGGCTTTGATTCTGAAATAAGTCTGACCCAAGTGTAGTCTTCCTTTACGAAACGAAGCTGCGGTAGCTTCAGTTCTAATAGGCAAGAAGGAACGAAAAAAATAGGGGGGGAAAAAACCCCCAGCACTTGACGATGACCCTTTCTCCCCTCCCCAACAAAAAGACAAGGAGTTTTATCTGCCTGAGGTTGCCTCTGATAGTGCTTATGGTCCGGAAGTACCACTCATGGGCACTTAAAGCAGCATCACTCAGAAGCATAAAAATAGAATAAAGTCATACAGCAAATGAGAAATTATGATATAACTCAAGTGTTGTGACACGAAACAAGCAAAACGAACTCTCCCAACATTCCCTGGAACTGATAAAAATCTATCTGAAATTAGGAGTGCCATCAAGGTGTTGCTTAGGCTGAAGAAGTGCCTTTAAAAGATCTCTGCAGTGAGAGTCACAACAGCTTTGTGGTGAAGTTAACCATTTTAGGCAATGGGAAGAAAGTAAGACCATTGTAGTTGTGAACAGCTGGCATACAATAGATAATTTAAGGGAAAGTGACCCTCATGTATAATTTTTAACTGAAGAACTGTCAAGCCCCATTAGTTCCAATAGGGCCTGGTAGCACCGAGGTAGGTTTATAGGGCCTTTGTATGAGAAGAGTTTCCAACAGAGAAACAACAACAAAAAAAAATCATTTTAAGGGAACTTTTGTGGATTCAGAATTAGTTCCTTTTTTTTTTTTTAAATCTTAGCTGCTGTTTGAGACAATGGCATCTCTGCTTTTCTTTCAGAAGGGAACCCAGAAAACAGTAAAAGTATATTTTGGAGCCAGTTTAACCAATTACTGCTGTTTGAAACAACAGCATCTCTGCTTTTCTTTTCAGAAGAGAACCCAGAAAATGGTAAAAACATATTTTGGAGCCAGTTTAGCCGTGGTCTGAGCCACATGTGCTGATAATGCTGAGGAATTCTGAGAGACACCCATTAAATGTGGAAACCGTGCTGTTAAATCTACGTCACCACCTTGGCCAGTGAATAAAAAGGCAAGTAAAAGAGCAAGGAAAGAAAGCAGGACTCCTTAAATAAGTGCAAATAATGAAGGGTAGAACCTGAGGAGAACATAAAAAGTGAGCAAGTTAGGTAAAATAAAGCTCCGGCACCATTTCTGCAGACATATTTTAGAGGCCAGTCCAACATTATAAACAATTGCTATAAAACCTGAAAGGTCCAGGTGTCGCTAAGTCATGTTTACTTTATGGCTTTCACTTCGCTATTTGGCAGAACTTCTGAGGCCGTACTGAGTGATGTTGCCCTTAACTTAAAGCGCTATAACTTTCTTGCCCAAACTTAAAAGAGATACTGTAAAATTATTTAGCAACTTCTTGGGCCATAAACCCAGAGTCCTCTCCCAAGTGTCAGTCAGCCCCACTTTAAACGCTGCGGTTTGATGGTGGGCGTGTGGTGGGTCTTGGGGATGTTCATGGGAATTGGGGTGAAGAGGGGGAAGACTGAGCATGTTCCTCTCCTCCTTCAAAGGGCTCACACTCCTGGCAACCTCGTGCCTCCTGGATGCTTGAGAGGACAGAGGAAATGGGGGGAAAAGCAGAAAATACAGGCAAAGGTTTGGGCTTGGCTCCTCTCCTTGTAGAGTTGTTCCTTGGGGAAAGGGGTGTGGCAGGAGGATTTGGAGGAAGTTACCTCCTCACGCTGCTGGGGTCCCATCATGCATTCCATAGGAGCCAAGGGTGGGTGGGTGACACAAACCCAGAATACTCCCACAGCTGAGGTCAATACTGGGTTTAAAGTAAATAAGATTAGCTAATTCTGGCCTTAACGAGTTTATTTAAGGTCTATATATTAAAAACAAACCAAAAAAAGATTAAAAATACAGACTGTCATTTAAAGAACTAATAAAAGAACCATCCTTTCAAACTCAACTCAAATAACCTGACAATAAAGCCGGGAGTTATAGGTACTGCAGATTGTCCTTTACTAGACACCCTATTACGTGTAGTCATTAGGCCAGCTATAAAAAGAAGGTTTAAATACTAATGTATTTTTTAATTTGTTTTATACCCTAAACAAGCAATCAATGTACATTAATAAACATAATTGTTTTTTTGGCATTTGTCCATTCATTTGGTCTACCTTGTCAGCTCAGGCAGACACATCAGCAAAATTCAGTAACCACAATACACAAGAAGGAAACACCAACGAGACCATCTCAAACATGCAGAATGTATTGAATTACTTTGCTGCTCCGCTATTGACAGACTGAAACCCCCAAAGTTGACCATAACTGTCCTCCTGTCCGTCTTAAACAATGACTTTGACAGGTTTTTGTCCACAAATACGGCTTTCGAGTGCTGTTGCAAAGAACCTTTAACGAGGTGGTAAATATGTTTACCTTTGATAAGGTGAGCTGCCTGATAAGATAAGGTGGATGGCCACTTTTCAAAAGCAAACATGTACAGAGCTGGGAGCTTTCACCCAGGAGCTGTGCTGGATTTGATCAGCATAAGGAAACGTCTACACGCTCCGGAATAGCTTCCTGAAATCAATTTGTTCCTTTTCAGTTTTAATTATAAAATACCACTCGCTAGAGAGAGATTTATTCACTCAAGAGGGTGCAACGTCGGAGATGGATGTGCGAAAGGTGCTCATCTCTGTAGTCTCAGCAATTAGGGTGCAACTCTCAGTTTAAGTAGGACACTGTGGGTATCTACCTCCTGGTGTGTCACCTCCAAGCAATCCCATCCAAGGGACATCCTGCAAATGAAAAAGATCAGGAAATATCTTGGGGGAGGAGGCTCTGATTACCCTGAGTACTAGTGACCAGAGAAATGCATACCAAGGAAAAAGCTCCACTGGGGGCAAAATCTGTGTTGCGACCCTGTAATGCCTCCTGACATCTCCACCAGGTCCTCTCCGTAGGTGACCCCACCACAACAATCCCGGCTGGCCCGTCGGTCGTGGGCGAGGAGATGGGAGGTAATGTGGGCAGCGTCTGCGCCACAGAAATCTCTTAAAATGTCATTTGTTGGGGGAGAGGAAAACAAAATTGTTATAAGAACAACAGAAACTGTGAAGTCCAAAATGGGAGCTCCACTAAAGCCTTTAACACACTAGAAAATTTATGAAAACATGAATAAAAGGTAACTTATTCACTGTCAGCCTTACATATTTATAGTTTAAAAATTAGTCAAAGTTTATGTCCTGAGGTTGCACCTACAGGAAGCCAGATGTGTGCCTTCTGCATGTGACCTAAGACAGGCCTGAAGCAACAACTAGATAATTTCTCGCTCATACTCCACACCGTCGATCGCGGCGGCTTTCTGAGGTGAGAGAATCTGACAGCACTAACTCTCCAGGGCAGAACTTTCCAGTCAAGTGGATCAACGGACTGAAAATCTCTTATGAATAGTCATTAGGCCTTCATTACAAACCCCTCACAACCCAGTTCTCTTTTCGCAACCAAATGCCTTTTGTCATCTTCACAAGGTGCATCATTTAATTACCAATTGATTTCTTTATATATGACAACATGTCAGATAGCAAAATACAGTGTATCTCCCTTAGGGGGAGAAGTCTGTTAACTATCAGCGTGCCAGATTACTGAATTTAGCTGGAAGACAGCTATTCCCTCCACTGCGCCTCTATTTTAACTCGCTTTCCAGTTTTGCAGAGGAGCAACGCGGGGAAGAGGCAAAGGCAAGGAGCAGCGCAAGGAGGGATTATTTCCCCCCCATTCTGTCAAGAAATTAAAGCTGACTTCCAGCGTTTCTCACTCTGTTTTTAGGCAGGGGCACCCCATGCACGCACACATGAACGTTGGCATTGGCGGCTCTGTGCACACACAGAGCCGGGCTCAAACACGTCAAACAATTGTTCTCATTATCCCAGGAATTTACCCAGCTTCTGACTTTGCTAGCACGCTGAATCTTCCCCTTCACAACTGCAGCCTGATAATCAAGCCAGTACTGTATTAATAAGCTGAATAATAAGGGAATTTCAGAAATGTACAGGACTATTATACCGTAACAATAAAACCTCAAACTGAGTAAACCAGAGCAGCGCTGAAGGTAGGCGTCGGGAAAGAATGAAACCAGTGTTGCAGTAATGCACTCCATTGTATGGCAGTGTAAATGCCTGCTTCTTTCATACACAGAAGCTACATTACACGAGTCCGAAATGTTCTCAGAGCATCACTGTGCCTGGTTGTGATAGAACCTGGCACCAGCAAGCACTGAAAGCTGACATTATACTGTAGGATGTGCTGCAGGTGTGCAGGCCTGCGAACGTGCTCTAATTACATATTTTCCTGCAGAGCAACAATTAAGGTCGCCAAAATAATTGCCAGTTTCTTAATCCCTCTCTAACAAGACTGACATAAGGAATGGTTTATTTTTCTCTGGTTATTTTGAAAGTGTTCTCAAGATTTTGGGGTTTTTTTTCTAGCGCGCCACATAAAACTAATTCTTATGTTCAAATGTGTGATTATAGCCATTGTTGATGCTGGGATGGGTTTTTTGAAGCCGAAACCTTTTCTGAATTCTAGAGTACAACTGAAATAATGAAGAAATGCTGATTGTATAACCTGGCGTGCTGTTTCAACATTTTCCCTGCAAGAAAGTACTTATTTTCCCTTTCTGCATGCATTTACTCTGTGTTTTGGGGCTCTTTTTCAAGACTACAAGCTCCAGGTCAGTGCTCTGAGCCCTCCACAGTGGCATTAGGACTGCACTATTCCAGTCAGGCAGCCAAAGAACTACAGAGTCCCATCTGTGTCCAGGGTTCAATAAAGAATCACCTTTATTTTCATTACAACTGGCCTTATCTACTGTGGGAGACATTACAGAGGCTTCTTTCTCAGCGGCGTCAAGCACTCGACTTCAAACAATTGAAACAATTGTAGTACATGAGACAGAAAGGAGATGTCTGGTGCATCTATTTGCAAAGCTGAGGCATTTAACAGCAGCCATTATACATTGTGGTTATATATAGCTCTCTTGTAGACCTTGGGAATAGTGGCCAATGTGAGTCAAACCCAGAGCTGGGATCAACAGCCGCGAGTCAACTGATTTTCTTTGGGAAGCACCGAGTGATACGAGCCAGGAGCCCTCCGTCCCTTCCCTCTGACTCTTACAGAGATGGAAACTGTTGGATAAAGCTGTGTCACACAGAGACCTTCTCCTCTTCTAAGGCCTTAGAGCTTTAGGCTCAGCTCAAGCCTTGGCTCTCATCTTGACTGAAGGGGTCCCTTGGGACACGTACGCTTTGAGGTGACTTCTGCAGAACCTGGGTCAGACCCATCCAGTGTTTCTGAATAAAGACTCTGCAAGGTATTTTATATAAAAACACAGAGACATCAGTATTCAGTCATTTTAAGAAAAACCTCCTCTTCTGGGTTAAGCCAAAGGTTAATAGTCTGCTCTTAATTATATTTTTAAATAGCAGAACTTCTTTCCAACATTCTGACAGAGGCTGCTGTCCCTGCTCTACCTATGAGCAGATCCTACTGATGTCAGAATGAGTATTGCTTATGTCTGGATTAAATTTATCTGAACAACCCCAAAGATCAAACAAAAAATGCCACACAGCCCCAGTCAAAGGATGTCCAGAGGTATGCCAGGGAGATTGGCTTGACATGCAAAATCACATTCAAACATCTAAGAATATTAGCATTAATGAACCAGGCAAGACACCCTTTGATAATTGTTGGCAATCTAAAAACTTTGCTCTGAGGATATTAAAAGTAAACTGTTATCATCTGATTGCCAGTTTTAATCCCACTGATAGAAGCTGCCACAACCTGTCAGCATTAAATATATAACAAGGGGGTTATGAATATAAATTCCTGCTGGGGAGCGTAGGTAGATGTCCACCTTTGCAAAGGGCATTGCACGTACACAGACTGCAGAAGTGATACTAATATCACAGACTCCTACTAAGTTACTCCTTTTACTGCTAACTCCACTACTCACTTTCTAAATTTGTCCCTCTTTCCTACACTTCTCTTGAAGTCTTCCTTCAACAGAGATGAGCTAATCAGTTGCTTAGACACCCGTCCTCATAAAGCTGTTCGCATCTTTTTATGCTTCACCTGCAAAAGCCACAACAGTGGTACCCTGATACAGGAGAAATGTATTTTCCCTCACTGTACTTATTACTTTGCAATGGTCATTGATTCACTCTGCAAGTGAGTAAACAAAGGAAATTTAAACTTTAATGGACATTAAATTATTTGCAAATGAATCGTTTGCTCTTCTCAAAAGGGACAAATGTATTTTGTTCGCTTAAAACCTACTTAGAGAAGCTGCCTGGGAAAGATAAAACTCGAAGCTCAGGGTAATCTACAACCAGGTTAAAATTTTCAGACCTGGTCATTTCATTAATACTGTGTCTAGAAACATATGGTGTGGTTCTGCAAGGAGTACACCTTCACTTGCAGGCACTGAATCTTCAGTCTCCAGCATATTTGCCATGCTGGGAGATGGTGCTGTAGGCACCTGACCAGGGTTCCAGGTTGGAAAATTGTGATCTTAATGGGTCCATAGCCTGCAGGGACTGCAGACACTGGGAAAGGTCACAGCAGAAGGCAGCCCAGAGCCAAAGCATGACTATAAGAGAGGGCCAAGTCTCGTTGGTTTTATTCACATGAGAATTGTAGTGATTTCAGCAAGGAGGATGTGGCCCTGTTTACATGAAAATGCTTTGAAAGGAAATATTTTAGGTTTTGATCAAAACCTCATTTACATTCTTACAAAGAAACTGCGAAGAGTTATAAATGAGCTGTAGAGTATATTATAAAACACATTTTAAAAGTAACACATGCTCAGAGATGGATAACATTAAAATAAAAGTAGGTGCAACATCCAAGATGAACATTTCTCATGAGCAGAGATCACGCGAGAAAGCATTCCACAGGCATAACTTTGCAGATAATCAAAGCCAAGTATTAATACATTTTTATCAGTCCACCTTCTAAACAATATTTCAGTAGATTTCCTTTCACACAGTGATATTTGTAATAAATGTTCTGCCTTTGTTTTAAAGTCAGTCCGTAGAAAGATGACATCAGCTTAGCAAACAATAAAGTGCCTGTAATATTGTCTCCAGAGGGCTGTTACATTTACTTTGTAGCAGTAAAATTCAATTTTCAAAAAACACTACATGAATGATGTTAGGTTATTAACCCTATCACCACCGTAAAACATCATCATTGTGTGCAGAATGTAGGTCACTATCTAGGAGCTAGAAGTTGCTTTTTGTTAAATAATCCATTTAAGCTGCTTTTCTTTCCTATAGCTTGGGTTGTGTCCCTTCCCTTTGAAAAAAACAAACCAAAAAACAGTCTCATTTTTAATCTCAAGGCTCTGAGCAAGCGTCCTTATTACACATCTCATTTTAAGGTGTTCTTCCTTTGTTACTTTCAGATTTGGCCGCACACTTTTGAAGAGCGACTCTCTGTGAATTCTTGTTATTCAGAGCTGCTCTCAAAGAGAGAGAGAGAGAAAGAGGGGGGAAAAAAAAGTGTATCAGATCAGCCTACGCCTGTGGTGACTCTCACAAGTTTCAGTTCAAGGAAAGAGAAGAAAATCAGCAGCTACAGATTCTGACTCATTTTGAAATTTCAGCGCGATTGAGGAGCGACCGTCCTGATTTGGGGAGCGACTGCTCAGCCCCTGCTCATGCTCAGAGCTCCCGGCTGAACCTGGTTTTCCTAAGCAAGCTCCAGGGGAAAGAAAGATCAGCGAGCAAGCTGTCCGCAAGCCAACCCGTCACATGGCTCCCTATAAAGAGGATTTGCATACCTGACACAGCTATGGAAATATTCCCCATCCAGGAAGGGGCGAGAGAGGAGGACTAATAGCGCCCCGCTATCAGGATGCAAGGGGTTAACTAGTTAAACTTCTACAACCCCCCACAGTAACTTTCCAAAAGCTGACAATAAGTAAAAGAAGTGCTGGTTATCCATTTTTTAAAGGGATGGGATTGGTTTTAGAAGAAAGGGAAAGAGGATCAAACACCTCAGAGCAACAAAAGGTTGTGTCAGAGGGCCCTCAATCACAAACCTCCTTCAACAAGAGATATTCCAACCTTCCAGAGCAGTTACCCAGGCAGCACGGCTAAAAAGTTCCCTGACATGAAAAGAACAAAAACAGAAGGGACAGAGGTAGTTATTGTTATGCACACTCCTCTTTTTTTTTTTTTTTCTGGGGCTTTTTTTCTCCCCCACAAAACTTTTTGCATAAGCTGTTCGGGGGAGAAGTAATAGTGCTGCTTATTGAAAAGAAATCCCCCCTCTTTGCATCTCCTACCTCCTAGGTTGGGAGGTATGGCCCAGCAGATTCTCAGCCAAGAACACCTGATGAATGGGGAAGGTCAGCTCCATGAATGCTTCAAAAGAGGCATCCGAAATTAATAAACATAATTATAATGTCTCCTGGTTTTCATCGCCCCCTGAACACATATTTGAATTTTTTTTTCTTCTTCCAGACAAGCGAAGTTGTGTGCACACAAAGAATGTAAATTATTTGCATTTGCAGTGTCAGGTCTTGGAGGTATCTTAACAGCATGTAAGAATTTTCCACTTAAATGTAAATTATTAACAAGTCAGAGTTTTCATTTGTTTTATCTCCTGATGTGCAATCTAAATAAATAAATGGCACACTTTGCAGTGTTCACCACCCACTTCTCTGCTCTTTCAAAAACATATTTTATATACGCTACCTCTGCTTGAATAGGATGGTGGATCATTCTCTCTTTCATCATTTATCTTTGTCTCAGTGCTTCTGAGGGGTTGAGGTTGTTGTTTTTTTGCTAAAACAAATTTACCTCTAGTACTTCATCAAGTTTTCCTGTGTAATATCGCTAAGTAAACAACACAGTGGTTTATTCATAAAATATTCATATTTCAAAATGTTCCTTCCCAACCACCCCTCCTGGGTTTACCTATGTTTACAAATATGTAAGCCTTGTTAATATGCCTTGTCTGGGGAATGGTGAGTAGTGACCCTCCTTGAGGCACAGCTCTCGCTGAAGAAGTGTATTATTTCAGCTGGGAGAACAGCAAAGCTCCGGGATGAGACTGATTGATTAAGACCAGATGGATGGCCACACATAGGTGTGACAAAAATAGAAACACATTGCAAACATTCCTGGCATTGTCCTCCTGTGGTCCGGGAGGTGGACGGGCCCGGTGGTACCTTATCTACCTCCTGATGGGCTCCAGAATTGAAGAATGTTAATGAAAGCTAACTCTGCCTCGCCTGCCTTACAGTGACACTTATTACAATGAATCAAGCTTAAAATTGCGTCTTGTAGATAAACTCTGGGTTCCCCCCCCGGCCCTGATCGAAAAATGACAGCTGGCATGCCACTGTAAAGCATTCGCACGCGTTTCCCTGAAATTAATTCGAAGTAAGGAGCTCAGAAAGAAAGAAAGAGAAGGAAAGAGAAAGAAAACAAACAGAGCGTACCCACATCCTCTCCTTAAAATTAAACTTTCAGAAACCACATAAAGGAGTAAGTGCAAAATGAATGACCTCTGGTTTGGAGAAGAATGTTTCATTGAAACCCTCTCAGCTTTTATGTTTATTGGCCATAAACTGACCAACGCTCTCTGCAAGGCTGTGGTTGTTCTTCACAGAAATGCCAAACCAAGGGCCTGAATCCCACTCACCTTACTGAAGTGAGGGGTCCCAAGGAAAAGGGGGAGGCACTGAGCAGGGTTTGGCCCAGTGTGGCCGTGCCCTCCTCAGAGATGCTGTCCCTGCCTGGCCAAAGCCACCCTTCACCTTTCATCACAGCATAGGATGTATTTCTCACATGAAGAAAAATGCCATTAACTCAACCCTTCCATTCACATGGAGAGAGACAGGAGCTGTGGGAAGGAGGTGGGAAGCAGTGCAAGACCAGGCTCCCAGGGCCACATCACTTCTGTCCCTCCACCTATGGCACACCACAAATGGGTTGTGTGGCAAGCTCCGGGCATCAGCCCCGACACCAAATACACTTTAAAATCCCAGGAGGATCCCAAGCCTCTGCCTGGCACGACCCTTTTCCCATGGCACAGCACGGAGCCTCGTGACTGCCATGGAGGGAGATGGGAGAAACCAGACCCTCAGGTTTCCTCTCTCTCCCCTAAAACTCCTGTTCAGCCCCAGCGTGAGCTTTTCACTCCCGCTCCCCTCGCTTGGGCCTGAACCGATTACCTACTTGTTATAAATCTTCTCAGGTTTCACAGGCGCACATTTGCCGGTAGGTTCCCAACGCGCATTTCGGGACGTCGGGCTCACAGAGACACATTCTCACACATGCAAAAGCCCCATGATGGATCAGGGGCTCCTCCATTCACCCCTCCACTTTAAGCAAAACCGTTCCTAATATACCTTTTCATACGTGAAGCATAATGAATGTACCTTTTCTTATGCATGTACAATACTGTACTTTCACCCACTGGCAAAGAAGTTCGCTAAATTACTAAGAGCATTTAAAGAGGTGGCATTCATTGTAATATACAAAGGAATTTAAAGCACATTTACAAATGAATCGGCAGGCATGCCAACAGGAAAAACAAGTTTAAATGTAAAATTCAAAAAAAAAATAAAATTGAGGATTGCTTGAAATTATTATTATGATATGAAAATGTTTGTCCATTCTGCAAGCTGAAAACTACTTAATTCCTCTTCATCTGCAATTCAGGTGACGGTGGTTTTAAAGAAATATTCTTTTCCTTGGTTTCCTTCTCCCCTCCCCAGCTGAGTAATAAAACATAGACTGATTTAAATAAGAATCATTATGCTCAGAAGGCCTCCTCTGGCTGGAAGACTTTTGTTCCACATGTCCCATAATCTCACTCCCACATGGCTGCCATAAGGTTGATGCTGAAATCAAACTCTACTATAGAATTTGCTTTTAGACACAGCGAAAATATGTATATCAGGCTGGGGAAAGGAGTCCTATAATTTGGGTAATGGGAGAAATATACTTGGGATAGAAACCTCTTGACTTTGCTGCTCCCTTCCCTGTGTTTTCCCCTCATCCAGGTTGCTATTAGCATATGAAAAATGCTTTTAATTTTATCCATTTCTGGCCATATCTGTCACATACACACAAGCGAGATAGCAGTTAGGTTTCGACTTATCTCTTCTTTACCACCTCAGCAGCAGGTTTAAAATAGATCATGCTCCTCTAGTTATTTGCAGCCAAGGTGTGTGTAACTCCCTTTCTGAGCAAAACCTGATAAAGGAGGAGCAAGCCAGACCACGGGAGGCGTTTTGCTCCCAACTCAACCCCGAAAGTCCCAATCGCAGCATCTCACAGCATTAGTTTCATTTGAGAAGCACAAGTCAGGGCAGTTCTCACCCATAACTCGGGTCACAGAGTGGTAAGGCTGGAAGTTATGGCCCTGTTTTTAAGCACTTTCTATGCGCTGTTTATCTGTTTCCTTAAAACTCCCACTTCCACCCCTGCCCCATGGACGGAGCGCACGCGGCACCATGGCTCCCACGCGCCCTTTCCCAAGACAAGGCGACTTTGTTTCACACCCAGAGACACCTCCCAGCCAAGCCCTATCCCCAAATTCTTCGCAGGCGCACGTGACGCGAGGCGATCCGTGGCAGAGCCCAGGGAAAGCTCTCAGCAATATGCAATCCATTTTCACACATGCTATGGATCTCATGGCGTCAGTCACACGGTCACTGCACACACAAAATATTTAAAGCCCGTTCCTGCTACGTTTTAAGTAAATTAAAAACTCCCATTGCCTCCCAGGCAATTAAGCTGAGGCCCTAGGACTGGCTTAAAGCAGTGAGGAGCTGAGAGTTTGCGTTTAGTGGTATTTGGCCTGGGAATATTTGTGGCTTGGTAAAATTTTGCACACACACTCTTCCAACTTGGCTTTTTGGGACATGTTGGGGAAATAGCTATTTTTGCATGAACGTTAAAAAAAAAAAAAAAAGCATGAAATTATGCTCCGTTTTAATGAAAGGGTGGTTTTGCTTGACAAAACATATGTCTCTTATTAACAGTATTAATAGAAATAGGCCTGCTTTCAAACTTGCAATGAAACATGACAAAACCCAGGGCTGGGTTCTCAGCTGAGCTTCAGGAACCTTTGCAACCCCGTCCAGGCCTGCCAAACAAAACCCATCTCTTGTGAGAAAAACCCCACCTCTCTGAGCATCCCACTAAATACCTGCAAGGCCAGGAGCTACACCAGGAGCTCCTTCTGCAGGATGCTTTCTCCAGCTGGGAAGTTCAGGAGATCCTCCTTGCATCACACAGCAGCCAGAATAGGTAGGTATGATTGCCTATATATGGTTTGGTGGGTTTTTTTCTTGGGTCAGCCCAAAGGAGCCGTGGAAATGGCTTTTGCAGAGGTGCCCACTCATCTACAGTGGTTAATAATAGCCAGGCAGCACCAACCTCCTGGCTGGCAACAGCAGGACCCATGGGTGTGAAGTACTCCAGGAGACAGCTCTGGAAGAGTCCAGATCAGTTCAGAGAAGAGCCTGCCTTGCTGGAAGTTATAACTTGAGGGATAAAGGGCACCTTGCACTAATCAGGCAGATTAGGCTGATGAGCAAAGCACCTGAAACAACTTTTCCTCCCCACCTCGCCTGAAGAGGAAAGAGCTCTCCTAAGTAAATAAACCAGCACAGTCCTTTCTCATTTTGACCATTTCTCACCATTTTACTCAAGTGCCAGGCAGAAAGGAGCCTTAACCCTGACAAAACTCAAGTGAAAACTCCCGGGTTGGTTTTACTTTTTTTTTTTTTTTTACTTGCCTGACTTCTTTATTAAAGGCTTTCTGGCTGTGAGTGGGTGTCAGAGGTGCAGTATTTCACAGATCTGTGGGGCACTGCCTCATTTTGCTCTGCATCAAGATATTAAAAGTTCCTCTTATTATAGAAAGCGTGAAGAAAGATGACCAACTCCAACTAAACCGATAGTCTCTGGGTATATTTATTTTATGATGATGGCAATGCAGTAGCCCCTTATATATTTTCTCCTGTCTTCAGTAAAGACACACTTTAATCACAAACTGACATATGAAACCTGCCTATTGGCCTATTGATATTTCTTTCGCACTGAGCAAGAAGCCAATAAGCTATTTTAAATATAACTTTTAAAAATGACATTACCTAAGAAAAAGCTAGCAGTACTCCTGATAAAATATATTGTGGTGGGGCTGAAAAGTGCATGCAAAGCAAGCTGCATTATTAGAATGTTTAAATATTAATTATACCGCTGTGTAGTAAAGATGATCAACTGTGAGTGTCAACTAATTTTCTAAAAGCTGCAATGTTGGATGTCGTCTAAACTTCTATTGTTAAGCTAAAACTAAAAGCCCAGCAAGTTTAGTCTACTGGAGTGTGTTTATTTTTATTGGTTTCTGCATAATTTTTTTTAACGTAAACCAACTTTAACCCCTTTACTGTAATCTCTGCCAGTGGAACTCCAATAGCACATCATAAAATTCCTATAATTCTTCAAAGCAATGTAGCTGGAAAAGGAAAAAAAAAAAAAAACCAAAACTATGGGCACTTTGCAACAAACGCCAACTATGAGATTCAGCCAATTAAATTTAACTCTTGCAAGCTCATTTCGCTGGCAGGGTATGTGTAGATGTAGGTTCAGCCTGCCCTCCCACAGCCAATTTTGTTGGGAGCAGCTCCCAGCCAGGCTGCTCGGGGCTGGGCTGGCTCCATTGTGTGAAAAATCCTGCTCAGGTGGTACCTAGAGCTGGTAGGGGAGGGAGGCTGAGCGGACAGATGGGGAGGCAGATGTACAATGCTACATAAAAGTAGAAAGACTTATATTATCTTCTGCAAATGCCTTAAGTGACTGAGCGCAGGCAGCAGGCGGAGGGGTGCCGGGGTGGGGAATGAAGAGTTAACCAAAAAATGACTGTCATTTCTCTCCCTCCCAGCAGCTACTGCTCCCTCAGACTTTCAAGAGGAGCCACAAGACTCGAGCGAGAGAATCACTTTGAGATTCTTCTGCGAAGACAAAGAAATAGTGTGCGCCGAGGCTGGTAGGCTTCCTTCCGTCACTCATGGATGCTCTGCCAGGATTTCCCACCTGAGACAGATTGCGACGCATGTTCGAATCACTCATGCAGGAGAAGCAATACACAAGTTCAGTGTAAAGCCACTTTAAAAGCTCATCGGGTGCATACTTTACTTGTACAAAATACCTTATTCATGATGGAGCAGTGAGGGCCTAGGTAATTACTTGAATCAAGGTGGCCTCAGAAGTGTTTAAATCTACAAGGACACTTAGAGCATGAATAATGCAAAATAATTTGCATCTAAATTTTTTAAGTGTTCTTTATTCAAAAACTAAAATGCAGTTCCGATTAAAGTTTGATGAGTGAAAGCTGAGCACTTCATACCCACTGTGAAACGTCTCCTATTTGTGGAAATTATTTCAGACAGTGGTAAAGGGACAAAAGAGATCAAAAAAAAAAAAAGTTGGTGATTAATCTGCATTTCTTTTAAGCCATCCTTATTTCATGATGTTTGGTGAGTAGGAAGTTAATTTCCGAACTTGCTGGTCTGATACCATCTACATTTCACCCCTTTAAAGCAGCCCCATCGAAAGCAGAACTCTAATTATTAACCAAACAAAATAACTATTCTTTTGCCTTCGATGATAGCGCGAAGCCGCTCGTGGCTCTGAAATTTGTCCAGTATCTCTTAGTGCAATTAATCTCGCCTCTGTCCCCGTCAACCTCTTTGGAAAAGCCTTACGTGCAAAAATACCCTGGCTGCCTCTCACTCTGTGCTTATAGGGCACGGGCTTGCATTTCTTCACTTGGAGCGCGTTGCATCCCTTTCTTTTGAATTTGCCATTGACAGCATAAACTGCCGCGTATATCATCGGTTCAGCACTTTATTATATCGTCTCCAGTCCTATTTTAGAACGTGTTGAGCAACCCCCATAAAAATTGTTAAAGAGGAAGGAGTGAACAAGACAAATGTTGTGTAATGCGCTCGCTGAAAATTATGCTTTTCTATGCCTGGGCTGGAGGCAGAGGAGAAAAAGGGAGAGGGGAAGCATGTCAGGAACAGCCGTTTTCGCATGCAGACGTCAGTGATCCCGCCGCTAAATGTGCTTAATTCACGATTATGTTTCCAAACCCTCGAACCTGCCCGTCTCACTGGCAGGAAGGCACCGAGAGGAGAGACATTCAAAGTTGGAGAGTTCACAGATCCCCGGAGATTTCTATGGGAGAATCTCCATGGATCTGCTCCCCTGTTCGTTCCTGCCCTCCACACCCAACATCTCGCTGCGGTGCGAGAGCCAGACCTTCCCAAAAGCAGCCCCAGGAGCCAGAGGGATGTTTTTTTCCAGCTGCTAAAACCTCAGGTCGGGAAATCCGCTGGGATCCAACAGGTTAGGCAGGCAGCGAAGTTTTAAGCGCCGGCTCACTGTGAGCAGCTAAACTTTAAAGGCCCCTTTGCAAAGGAAAATCATTTTCCTTCTGCAGCCCTTATAAAGAATAAAGACTTCCAATTTATTACCGGCTCGAAAGCTGGCTGCCACTTTATTGGACTTTCAGATGAGTGTGCTCGCCACGCTTTCTTAGGGAGAGGATCTGCTACGTTTTTCTTGGATTTGGAACAATGCGAACATTTTTTTAACTCATTGAACAAAGATTTCCCCAGCAACAGACCCCCTGCTCAGCAGGTCACCTATCTTTGCGACAGTTTTTCTTTTCCCACGCTAACCCTAGGGCTCATTTGCATAAGGTCTCTGTTGTGACAATTAGTTTCAGGTGAGCTGATTTCTATGAGGTTTGCCCAAGACGATACACAAGCTCTGGGCCTCCCTGATCCTGGCCCTAATTGCGACTGACTGGCACCAGACACAATCACCCTCTTGATTCAGCAAATTGTCCTGCAAGTAGCTTGTTGTGACCCTGCAATGCACAAATCATATCATGTCAGCCCGGCATAGTAAACACTGAATAAAGCAAATTCAAAAAAAAAAAAAAAGTTTCATAATAGCTCCTCCATCTTCTAGCCCCAGTGGACAAGATGAATACAAATTAAAGCTATATCATATCTGTGTGATGGTGGAAGAGGTGTCTCTGCCCTGATTAACAACTTTGGTTTGCTGGGGAGTTTTTTGGGGGTTATGTTTTATTTGATTTGGGGTAAAACAAATCAGATGCTGCTTCATTCTGTCACCTGGGGAGAAATTCCCCAGGTAGTGTAGCGGGGTCACTGTAATTATTTCCTATCTCGTTGTTGTGGAAATAAGCAATATGCTCCTTCAGCATCTCAGAAGGTTCATGGCACAGCCATGTGAACATTAGCTGGGCTCCCAGACCCCACACTCAAGGTAAACACAGATGCAAAAGACAATCTGGCTTTTGGGAAGTTGGGACAGAACTTTTGCCAAAGAGCCCAGGGAGGAGCCAGGGGTGTGGGGAGACCTCACCCCACTTCTTCATGCCTGGCAGTCCCTCACCCTACCACAGCACTGCTTTGGGCTCAGTCCTGCCTGTTTTGGAGCAGTGATAACCCTGTGGATTGGGTATTGACTGGTCAGGCTGGGGAAACACACAGCCTCTGAGACAGGCAGGAAAAAATAACAAGTAATAAATCCAAGGGCACAAATGCAAAGTTAAGGAGGCTGGAGGAACACCTTTAACTGCCACGCTAACAAGACTGCTTGGTCAGGATGAAGAATGGTCCTTATCTGTGAATAACTCCCTTTTCCTCAGTTTGACTCACAGTTCTCATGTTATTTTTTGGTATGATGTTCGATTCTTTCCTACCAGAGCAGCTCCGGCTGTGACCTCCGCCCCGTGAGTGTGAGTCAGGAGAGATTCCCTCCCCACCTTATATATTGCTTTTTTTTTTTTTTTAAGTGAAGTCTAATTTGCAAAATATTATTCACCATAGAGACAAAAGCTGTTCCCCTGCTGTAAGTGGGATATGAAGGGTAAACTCAAATCCAGACAGGTATATTGAGTCCCTGACTTCAGAGAGAGACTGTGAGGGCAGGATTAGACCCCTTGGATATATTTCGTGATGATCATTATGTGAATTAGATTAGGCTATTAGTTTTGGACTACTTTTAATCTCCCGGGGAAATCTGTATTTACATTTGGGTTGGGGTTTTTTTTCCCCTGATGCAAATTGCTTCCCCAAATAAATAGTTATGTTAAAAATCCTAGTAAAAAAACTGTTTCAAAATCCTTCACTGACCATGGCTGGCAGCCAGTGTGAGAGGTCAGCCTGCCAGCCCCAACAGTTTGCAGCTGCAGTCGAGGTAACTATATAGGCAAAAGTGCATCTGACACAGTGCATTTCTGTTAATCTGCACTCTTATCAACTGATACAGGCAAAAAGTACTAATTGTTTATGTGCATATGGAGATAAAAGTCAGAATGAAAAAAAAATTGTCTCTCGGCTGCGAACACCAAGTTTTACCCTGGGAAACAAAAAAACTTCAGGGTGGGAGACCTAATTCTTCTTTACTGGTACAATTACATTGATTTAAAAGTCATTAAATCTTCAGATATTCCTGTGATCTCAGGAGTTGTTTATGATCTGGGGTTCTGTCCCAGGCATGCCTGTATGGCCTGAATTAATGGGAGGGGAGTGGGGGATGCAGGCAGGGCAGGCTGGGCAGCCACAGTCCCACCCTGGGCTCCCCCAGCCTCACACTTTGTGCATTTGCAGGACATTTAGGTTGTGTTTGGGCACAGAAACGGCACAGGGAGCACTCCTGGAGCAGGACACAAGGCCAGCCCTGGGTTACTTCTCCAATGGCGTGCACTGTCCTGGTGGGAAGCCCCCTGTGTCCCTCCAATCCCTCCAGCCCAGCAAGGCGCACATGAGGAGGGACACTCCAAGTCCTGCCTGCCATGAGCACCTCCATGGACAACTGCAAAGCTCCCAGCACTGTTGTCACCACACAAACCCTGCCAGGCTTAGGCTGAGTTGGACAAACCTGTTGTGCCCAGCCTGCAGCGGTGCCACCATGCTCAGTCACAGCGGTGGCAGGGCCAGCTGGTCACCCACCCCCTTCAGTTGGGCTGTGGATGCACAGAAAGAGACCTCTCCAACCTCACCTTCCCCATTTTCATGTGTGTCCCATTTTCCTTCCATCCCCTGTCCCTGCTAATGCTTTTATCCCTCTCTTGTGACACAAACCATGCTTTTACACCGAAGGCAACGCGGCGAGCTGATTTTGCACTTTAACCTTCAGCAACTCTGATTCTAATGCAAGGCAAAACTTTTAGATTTTTAAGTAAATAAACAGTTGATTCTGACAAAAAATGACTATTCCCTGAGGGGACATTTTTGTGAAACTGCGCCAGGTACAAAAAAAAAATGTATATTTTTTGGCTTGGTCATGAAACTGTCAAAACACAACTCTAACATGTTTTGCTGCATATGTAATTTTTTTCCCACAGCTCTTTCCGAGCAATGCTTAATTCTGAATTCTTTCTGCACCCAGCACTTGCAAGGAAATTGAGAGATGCACTAGAAATTCAGGCTAAGTTTCTAAGTGAGTGAAATAGAACAACCAGGAGAAAGAAGGAGGACAAAAGCAAGACAAAGCCAGAGAAACTTTGTTAAACTTTCAAATAAATTATTTCTGGGGGGTAAAATTCACCCTCAAGATAGAGCTTTGGTGAGATTTAAGCAGGGAGAAGGTTGTTTGCTGGCCCTGGGAACATGGGCTAAGCTTCACCTTCTGTGCTCATGTAACTCCATTTAATTTTATTTTTAACTGCTCTCACTCTCTCATATATATATATTTGTATATGTAAATATCAAAGTATCTTGATCATAGTTGTGATTACAAACTTCACTTTTACTAAAAACAGCTATGGCACTGTTCTTTAAAATAATAATATATTTTCCCAAGTGCCTTCACTGTTTCATCCCAGCAACTGAAACAGAGACAATCCTTTGTACGCTGAAATGTGTAATTATCATGTAGCCAAAAGGGAGGGTGTAATTTTCACATCTGATTACAAGGGAAGAGTGTAAGTGAAGCTGCCTTGGTAAACTTACACTTGTTTACAGAGAGCAATACCTTTGATATTAAAAACTCCAAACATGTAAAATGCTGGAGAAAATCAAGATTGTCATGCACCAAAGCTAAACAACAACAGCAACAACAAACCCTAAGCAACTTTTTTGGCAGAGCTACGAATAGAAAGTCAATTCTTCTGCACTTGGGCTGTTTTCCTCCTTGAGATGTTTGTTAAGGAACTTACAAATTGTTTTTGCACAGTGTGCTCTACTTGTCGTGTGGAAGGTTAAGAAGCTAAAGATCCAGCTTTATTTAAAAAAAAAAAAAAAGGACAGGGGGAACTTTCAAATGTTTCTGCTGTTTATAACTCTATTTGGGAAGTTTAAACTTGAAAAATGCTTTTCATATTTGACTCCATCTTCACAGAATTTACTTCTGCTAAACGTGACTGAATTTGCTTTCAAGTTTTTGTTTTTTTTTTTTTTTTTAAACATACGAACTCTCTCCTGTTTATTTCTTTTTATCTTTCTTTCTTTCTCTGTTGCTTTACCTTCCATGAAATGAGCTTCTGCTCATGTGAAATTAGTTTTTGGCCACGTAGGACAAGATGGTATCAAGGAAAGGAAGAACTGTTAGAGCAAATATCACTTACCAAGGAGATTAAAGATAAGTAGAAAGATCACATTACAGGTAGCGGGGAAAACTACTGAAAACCCAAGAAAGATACCAGAAACTGTTTAAAATTATATGAAAGTGTAATTGTTAAAGAATTGTTCTATTTTTAGAAATCATTAAAACCTCTCTGTGCAAGCATTGGATGTCAAAGTATGATAATCTCAGGCTTTTGCTAACCAAGAAAAAGGAGGGGAATGAGAAGGAAAAACAAATTATTTTTAGTATGTGGAAAACTCAGCTTTTTGTTGGAGTATGAGTAAAAGATCTTATAATTAACATGTACAACGTCTATCAACAAGACTATGATAAGACCCTATTTTCTAAAGTATGACCTAAAATTAAGTTCCTGATCCCATATCCTTGCTCTGAACATCATATCCATGGGAAAAAATACCCACCACAACAACTACAGCATACGAGAAATAAAATGTAACCCAGTAACAGCAGTAATTCCACTTGAGGATGTATGTAGTTACTTTAAAAGTGGTTTTGTCTTGTGCAGAAAGACATGAATGCAAGAGCTACCAAAAGCAATTTAATACCAGGTGGGGGTTGACATTAATCTCTCATGACAATAATATTGTGGTGTTACAGGAGGGCAAAAACAAATACCTTCTCTCACGTAGAACCACTTCCCTGAGAGTCTGTGCCTGTCTTAAAAATGCACATAGAGAATTGATGTATGGCCCCAAATTCATAATGGATATGATTATTAAACAGTCTCCACTCGTGCAAATAATCAGACCTGTCCTCCTTCTGCTCCCCTTAGGTGTGATCCAAGCTTTCCCTGTGAGTGGAGCAGGAATGCTGTTCCTCCTGGAGTGGGCTGGGTCTGGGGAGCCCAGAGCTGTTTTCTGAGGACACAGAGCCAGATTCTGTCTGAGGCTGAGAGCAATGCCACAAAAGCCAGCGGGGCTGCACAGGGGTGGATGGTGTGCCTGAGGTAGACGCAGCTTCTGAGCAGCATTAGTGTACTTAAAACAACAAATTAATGTCTGTGGAACACTAATCAATGTTTGGAGCACTCCACATTTTTCACTGAGTTGTTAGAGTACATTTGCTTATATTTTGCACTATTTTAATTTAGCCATATTGATCAAACTGAACACTCAATAAGACCCTAGGCACCTTAGCCTTATTAAAATTAGTCAACTTGAAGTAAGTGAGCTGAGGAAGTAATGGAAACTATTCAGAGATTTAAATACAGTGCAGCCCACTTAAATAAATACCTGTTAATGAAATAAATCTGTATATGCACGTATTTCCTTAGAAACAAATTATTAAGGGGGCCCTTTAGAAGAATAAGACTTAAACAGATCCCTTAGTTTAAAAGAGAATTATTTCTGTGTACATTTGTGTTTACAGTGTTAAACTTGGGGAATCCATGCTGACCTTTCCCATCAAAGCAGTTATCATTCTTTGGAGTTTTACAGAGTCAAAATTTATAAAAATGTCCCTAATTAACCTGTAAGTAAACACTGTTGTGGGGTTTTGGTAGCTCTCCCGTTTGAGTTTATCCCAGGAAGAGCTGAACTCAGCTGGGCCGTCACCCAGAGAAGAATATCTGGGCAGCTACAGAAGTAAAATGAAAGGCAGTTAACATGCAGTAGAAAAAACAAAAGTCATAGGGCCTAGTCTTTACAAATAATACATCTTTGTCTTCAGAAAGTTGTATCTTTTTTTAAGCAGGAGTTGAGAGGCGAGATTAGAGCACTGACTCCAAGGCTTGACTTGAGCAGGGATTCACAGTGCAGCTCCTTTTGGCACATCTCTGGAGCTCAAAATATTGTTTTTGAAAACATCGCTGTTTTTCAACAAAAATAGGAGATTAGACAACATCTTTAGCTGATTAATCCTCTCTGCTCTCCAAGGGGGTGACCTATGATAGTGTATTATTTTAGCTGAGGAAAAAATTCCACCATGCAGCAAACTCTTCCTGCTGTACCTACAAATGAATTAAGCTAAAAAGTGGGTAGAGGATCTGTGGAGGTTTTCTGGCCTCCTTGCATCAGGGGCTGTCTTTAGAGGGCTTTGTATACTCATTTTTTTCCCCTAGTCCAATAAATGATATTAGCTCTTTTCCCTAAGCAAAATCCCTCTCATGAATCAGGCCCTACACTTGCAACTAGTGTGATATTGCTGGCCAGGTTTCACCCCAGTAAAATTCTAATCTATACTTTGTCTTGCAGAATTAAGAAGAAAATGCATATCAGCAGAATCTCCTCTCTCTACTTTATTTCATTTATAAATTACGAGAATGATGCTATTATATATTATTAATTTCTGCTGTTCTCCAACTCGGCTGCAGCAGTGAGCTGCGGATGTTGGAACGGTGTAATTATGTTCTAGTAGGGCAGCCATCCGTTTCCTTTCAAAAATTTACAGGATTCTTAATCATGCTGCTCATTTGGGTGCGCAGTAGCGAGGATGGCGAAACACAAACAGGGCACGTTCGTTTACACAGGAACACCTGCTTAGCATGATAGCAGATGTCAGTCAGCAAGCAGAACACAAAAGAAAAATATCAACAACAGCAAACTAGAAGCATTTTTTAACTCGGTACGGAGATCTCTTGTCTAGGGGAAGCCAAAGGAAGGGGATACGCCTTTGCAGGTCGAAGCAGAGGCAAGGTGACGATTTGGAAAGTCTCAGCCCATGTTCCCCAGGGACCGGGTCAACAAATCCAAGACAAACTGCTCACTGGATGATGGGATATTTAACAGTTTCTCCTTCTAGAGCATTCCTTCTGCCAGCTTGATGCTAAGCATCTTTCAAGGGTCATCGTAAATCTATGGAATATTTGATAACTACAGCGAAGCAGTTGAGAGGAGTAAAACCCACAGAACTCTTGCTCCATGTGTAAGGGTCTGCCAGCATTCCCACTGCAACCGCTTATTCTCAAGGCTCGAACTTTAAATGTTTCATCCCCGGCTGCCTCTTGGCTCTCCTATCTCAAATTGAGAGTGTTTCTGTTTTGTGCATATTTTATGAAATAAAAAGATGCCAGCGGAGCAGCGAAAGTTCAGCGATTCCAGGCTCTCCCGTGCAGTGCTCCACCCCGGGAGTGGCCACACCTCTCCCAGGAAGGTGTCGGGAGCGTGGAGCACGAGCTGAGCCATCGCAGGCAGGTATTTATAATCCCCCTCCGTGGCACAGGCAGTAACTACTCTTCCCCGGGATTGTTAGTATTCAGAGCAAGTCAACTTGCGTGGGTCCGTGCATTAAGGGCTCCCTAAGTATGCATTGACTTGATACCCAGTAATGGCTTCTAAGGAGCCGTTATGTAGTGCCGTGTCAATGATCCATGCATTGAGGACTCCCTGAGTACGCATTGACACGATAGACCGGAACGGCTCCGAAGAAGCCGTTACGGTCTATCATGCCAATGATCTGCGGATATTGGCAGTGCCTCCCGCACTTCTACAGAGACTGCAGAAGTCTCTCAAGAAGCTGTTATGATCTCAGAGGAAGGACCATCAATCAGGGCCATGGCAAGGTTCCGTTTTGCCATTTTTCCACCCTATCGTTGGGAGGCCTTGTTCTGCTCTGGAGCTAGAGTCAAAGAAGGGACAAAATGTAAAGGCTGCCCACCCACGGAGTGGCTCTGGGACTGTGCAGAGGTAACCAGGATCACAATATGACCTCTGGTTTTATTCCTTTTAGGTTTTTAGTTTCAGCTGGGAGGCCTTGACCAAGTCCCTTCAACTCTTCCTACCTCCATTTGCTCTCCTCTAGCAAGCATGGAAAGGGATGGTATCTTTTGAGTAATGATTGCAGTGGGGCTTGGAAAATGTGAATTTAGAGTAGTTATGACTAAGGATTGTGTGAACATCTCATCACTGGTGGAGGCTGCTGAGATGACCAAGGTACGTACGTAGAATCATGCAATGGTTTGGACTGGAACAGACCTTAAAGATCATCCAGTTCCAACCCCCTGCCATGGGCAGGAACACTTTCCACTCGACCAGGTTGCTCCAACTCCTGACCAACATCACACCTTTTACACCCAAGCATGCAGGCTAAGCTACCCTGAAAGGAAGTCTTAGTTCTAAAATTTTATAAACTCCTATCTATTGAGTTTATATAGTTTCTATCTACTCAATTTCTGCGTATTCACATCAGTTCTGAGAATCACTTCTTGGCAGAAGGTCATCTGTATTTTCTATGATGCCAAAACTTCCTCTGAAAACACTGTGAATCTCTTTTTCCATGTCTTCTTTAATACAATAATATTTTTTTAGAAATTTTAAAGGTACATCATTGCACAATGAAATTTCAATTCATGCTCAGTCTATGACCACAAAACACTGCTTAACCAGATGGTATTGTTTGTGTCTACTTTTCCATACCCTTTCAGGGAAAACTTGACTTTTTATTCTTTCATACTCACTTCACACTTCTGTTGAGGGGAGATGGAGCTATAGTCGAATATAAGTATAGAGAATACTCTACCTACTCTATACATTGGTTAGAATTAGATGATCTTTGCAGTCCCTTCCAACCCAAACCATTTGATGATCCTATGATTCTCTGATGATAATAAGCTATGGTATGATCCCACTTAATTTAATTTACATTTACATGGTTAAATGTTAGCAGACCACTGGAGAAAGACTGTAACCATACCTTGTGGAAAGCAGAGATCCTCAAGCAAGAGAAAGTAGAATTACTGTGCAGGTTGAAGCACCACAGAGAGACCTTGTCTGTAGCCAGGCTGGCCTGAAAAGTGTGAGCTCAAAGAAAAGGAAACTGTGCAAAAGGAGATGGAGGAACATGATAGAGGATCAGAGAGGATCAGGATAAAGGAGAAACAGAGAAGGCAGAGAAGTCTCAGGGAGCAGTGGTTATTGATCCTAGGTACCTCTTTCTTTGGACTCAAAACCTCAAATATTTAAAGTGTATTTTCAGATGTGTGGAAGCACTAGAGTTGTCCAGAGTCAGGTACCCCAAATCAGTGATTATTTTGGCACTGTTAATAATCAGTTTGCAGTTGGAGAGTAGCTGTAGCCTCAGGTTCACAACAACATCACCAGCAAGCAGAGGAGAGAAGACAACACGATATCTACGGAAAGCTTGAGACACGCATGGATTTTACAGACACAGCCCTCACTCAAATGCCTTTCAGGTAGAGGAGTGCGGAACATATTCTAGAAAGCCACAATAGTTCCTTGGATGACCTACACTCCAAAGGCAAAACGATTTATTCCTTGAGAATGCATCTTTGGCATTTAGATCCTCTTTGGGGTAGCCATGAGACCCTATGGGCACCAAACACCACCGCAACCCAAATTCCATTCACCATCTCCCTCCATGCTGCACGCCACGAATTTGTGTGAAAAGTTCCATCTCCAAATCTGGACAGCTGAAGACTGCTGTCCTTTGGAAAAAAAAAACTAAGCTTTTCACTAAATTTAATCATCTAGGGGTTTCAACTCTACTGTGAAGGAAGAAAAGATATCGCTTTACAATGATTCAGACCATATTTCACGTGCGGTATTTAATGGATGCTTTCAGGTATCTCATGTTATAACGCTGCCCCTGCAACATGTGCTGAGCCCTCGATGTAAAACCTCAAATATTTTTTCCAACCTTTGGGATAGGAACAGGCGTTCACCTCCTTCCATGTGTATATTTATTAGTAAGAATTTTGCACGGTATAATTGAAGCCTGGCAGTTTTTACCAATCGAGGCTTAAGAGGGAAACTAACACAATGTAATGTTTTGTGTCCTTTTTTTTTTTTGTCCGTGCAGACCAGTCACTGAAAAGGTGCAAAGCGCTGCTAAAAGTATGTTTTCTGAAATTCAAAGCCTTTTAAGAAAGGTACACAATGCAAGAATACGCAGCTGCAATTTTAAAAAGGCTACTGCTCCTTTAATGCCCAGCTGGTCCTGAGATGTAATAAAATTGACATATTGATTCCTTTGAATTTACAAATGCCTGTTTCATAAACTCCATCTCCAAAGCCTAGGCATCTTTAGAGCACTGTCATTTTTTTCTCCAAATGGATCAATTATGTGCCCACGTAATCCTGTTACCTGTGAAATCCATGCATACTTCTCCCATTTGCTGCAGTTCCCAGGCGGACAAACTTGCATTATGTACGCATAAACAAACAGAGCATTTTCCTGATATTAGGGATTGTTTTCAAAGTGAAAAGCAATCTCCTGGGTCCTTTACTCAAAAAAACCCCATACATAGTGCGGTGTTCCTCCAAGTAACCTCACTGCACTATATGTATAATTATTACACAACACAGCAAATCATTAAAAAAACATTGACTCCCGCTATCTCAAATGCTTCAACTGCAAAAAGGCACCAAGACTTAGCAGCCAGCCCTCATTTTCCTGGTGAATCAAACTTTCCCATTTCTTTCCCAGCTTCTTTATTTGATAATTATTGCCGTATCTATAAGGAAATCATCTTCATCAGAAGCGTTTCTGCGTGAGTTAAATATTGCACCCAAAGCTGCAAACTTTGCTGTGGGAGTTTGGGGCTTTTTTATTTTATTCCTAGGATAATTCATCTTTTCCTCGTGCTGAGCACCTTTCCATCATTTACACACACACACAGAGAGTCAAGCAGGCATTAACCTGCAAACCTACCACTTATGCATATAAATGCATCACACATACAACTATTCCCATATCCTGTGGCATATTATTTGTATGAATATATACCATGCACGTAAACACATTTATGCACACACACCCCATGCACAATCCTCAAATATAAGCAGAGAAAAAGAGAATAAATGTGTTTTCCTCTGTATATGAATTGTTTATAAAGTACCATGTACATACATAGATATGAATTCTCGTTTCATTCTTTCAGGCTGTGCTGTATCTGATTTTCTACACTTCACTGGGCAACCAGCAGTTCAGTTACACTACACTTGCCCTGTACAATTTGTCTCTAAAAGGTTCCCAAAATTATGAAACATCCTGTCTGCTGCATGACCTGCTCACCGCAGTGCCTCAGCCCGAGGTGCATCCACACATATAGAGAGGATGGCACAGAAAAAATTTAATGTGTACATATATATATATATATATACTTTGATGCTTGTAGCCCATACAAGTGGCCCAATACACCCCCGCCATTGTGCAGGAGTGGGTTTTAAAGATAAATGGCTGCATGTTAACCAGATTTGACATGCTGCACAAAAGCAGCCACCTTTGGTCCCATGACACAGCCAAACAGAAAAAACAACAAGCAATCCTGGCAAAAGATGTCCAACGTGAATAAAAGCCCAACAATTTGTCACATAGTCGTTACAAAATGTTCCAGGCTTTGGGGCTTGCCATGGGACAGTGGCGATAAGACAAGCATAGAAAAACGAAGGCTGGGGGTGTTGGGGTGGCGGAAGAGTTAAAACTCGAGGAAAGCTCCAGTAGTTCCAAAGGGGAAACAAAGAGGATATTTTCATTTGGCTCTTTCCGAAGACATGCACACACACACACACACCAAAAA
>VYZT01048189.1:442-21567 GCA_013400735.1 Pomatostomus ruficeps
TCGGTGTAGGATGGTTCCACCATGGCTCTTTCCATTGTCTAGAGTGGAGTGAACAAAGCCTGCAGAAAAGGATCAGAAATGCACAAGAAATATTCATTCCCTCTAAAAGTTCCAAAGAGATGCCTAGGGTATGAAGAGGAGGAAATGCCCTGAGAAGGGAAATAATTTTTTCCAAAAATGCTCCAAGACAATCTATACGCTGTAAAATTGTTCTAATTTCTCTCAGTGGATGATTTTCAAGAGAAAACTGACTTATGAATGAAGAGGAAAATTTCTGAGAATACAGTCCACCTAAAAACTTGGGGGATCTTTTGTTAAAGTGCTTGTACTAAACCAGTGTAGGAGCGAGACCATTTGCAGCCAAAGTCTTTTTTTCTTAATTTTTTTTTTCCCAAATGAAAAAAAAATGCAACAACCACCAACTAGACAAACAAAAAAATACCCAAAGAAAGAGATAGTACTCAGGGCAGTCTCAACAGGACTGCAGGCACTTTATTGCATCTGCATTTCTGGTATCATTTTTCGTGGTCATTGACACTACTCTTTGCTTGCTGTATTAGGTCCTTCAGTGTCACTTCCAAGGGCACTCTGATTTTTAAATGAGTGAGCTCTCAGAGTTGTAAGCTCCTAAAAATGCACCCACACTTTTGTAGCTAAATACTAAACAGGCTGTTCAGTCATAGAGGGCTTAATTATTTTTTCCTTAAAACTAGCAAGTTTTCTGACTAGAGGATCAGAGAAAGAGTGTCAACACTTGTGGTATGAAAACAAAATCATGCCTCTTCTCAGCAGACAGATATGTGTCAAAATTCAAAGAATTTTTTTAAGGTCTGAAGAAGAATTTTCTCCCTTCGTACCTTTTCCGCGCTTGAATTTCGACATCTTTTCTGTCACTTTCTTTGCAGTCCTTCCTCATCCAGCTATGAGATCTATTCAGTACCTGTGGAACCAGGAGCAACCAGAAACAGAAACCTCACTGGAATAAATATATGTTTCTGTTTCTCATGTTAATGTTCTAGAGGGCAAACTCTACTGCTTCAGGTTTCTGATGGAAAACCTGCTCATTTACCCTCTATAGAAGTCATTAGTATCCTATTGAATGGAATCAGATACATTTTATTTCCCTCTAATAGGAAGGAAAAAATCAACTGCTGAAAGAAAATAACATACTCCAGTGAGTGGTTGACTATGAACTTTGCAAATTAGCTTCATTGTATGTATCTCTACCAGACAAGGCCTTGAGCAACCTACTCTGACTTTGAGATTAACTGCACTCGGAACTGGTTTTGAAGGGGCCAGGACCTCAGAGGGGCCCTTTCCATCTATATTTTTCTGTGACTTTATACATGTAAAAAGGATGTATTTGTAGTCAACATACACGAAGGCACCACAGGTATATGCACCTGAATGCTTTGTTCTTCAAAATAAATTTTAAAAAAGTCAAATTACATTTTTGATACTAACATATGTATGCACACACATGCATGGCCACATTGTAAACCCATGCTGTACAACTCATTCTTCCCTCACTGCTTTGTGGTTGCTGTTGTTGGACTACTTGTTAGGCTGCTTTTTGGTGCTTTTTTGGTGACATATGTAAGTTTTATTTACTTTATAGCTACAATCAGATTTTATGGAAACTATCTGTGCAACTCTGACCTACTTCAGTTTCTTTGTTGCCATACAAAACTAAACTCTTCCTGGAATCCCTGTGTTTGTAGGAGAACAAGTGTGAATATTCAGTGAACACCAAAGCAGAATTTACTGCTGTATCCCAGAATTATTGTCTTTCCGGGGCCACAACCTGGCAGCCCACCAAGGTGCAGATGCCCAAACTGGATGATGCAGCAGGAAAGGCAGGATGGAGGAGAGCTCTGCTTGCTAAAACCAGGAATTTCTTAAGGGTCACATTTCTCTTGTGAGAGAGAGGAGCAACACAGCACCCACAGTGTGTGGACAAAGGAAGGGAGTATGCTGATCAGGCTGGAAAGAATTTGGAATCAGTAGTTGTTCCTAAATGACCATCTGCCATGAAGGGAAAATTCGGTGTCTGACGAGACAAACTGCATCAGTGTCCCATCTACAGGGAACCCAGTAGGAATATTGATATTGGAAGTGTTGTTGTAGCTGTGTCTTCCCCTATTCAGAGATCTTCTGCTCTAAAAAATGAAGAGAACCCAGCAGGCTTGTGATAAGTACAAACAAAATCTGCAAGCTAACCCAGGAAAAGGAAAGAGAACTGCTATAAGAATGCTTAAAGCGTTTTCTCTCTTACTAAAACAAGTGCAAGCACTTCCAATTGTATTAATTTCTCCTTTAGGTCCTTTCTTGCACATCCACTTCCTCCTAATGTCGAGTTTAGGGAAGCACTAATACTTTATTTTTTCTTCTAAAATGATTCTGAATGGTTGGGTCATGCTATACTGAAAGTGTCAGAGTCTGCTTGGGATGTTTCTTGCCTCTCTGAAGTGGATTTATTTTCTTATCTGTATGTTCAAATTTTAAAATTTAAATTGACTTTAAATCTCAACCAGTGTGTTGAGTCCCTTCTGTAGATCATATTCTACCAGGTTCTATGCAGAAATATTTGTTTTATTGACTAAACACAACAAAAAAGGAATGGGATTTATGTTTAAGCTATTTTTGGTCTTACTTAAAGCTATCTACTGATAACAGATAAAGACAGGGGTTAAATACAGAATTTTGGTCATCCTTTTCTAAAACATAGTTGTTCCACCTAAACAAAAAAATAAGCTGAGGTTTTAACAAGCAGTTTTCATACAGCATCTTCCATTTTCAGAGTTCTCAGCTGTTGCATCCTGTAATCCACTTATGGCTTATTTATTGGAGGAGCTTGGGGAAAGTTTTAATTGAGCCAAATACAGAGCACTTCAAGCCTGGTGAAATCTTGTGTCTCTTTTTGCTTGGTGTCATATTACTGTACCTCTTGTTTCCTCAGAAGACCTTTCTTTTTGTAATTCTGTGTTTGACGATGAGCTAACATTCAAAATGCAAACAGAGAGACTTTACACATTGCTTGCCGTAAAAAAGGCATTTTCTTCCTTTTCACAATATATGAAGTAATAGGGAAAAAGTGATCCCAGCACCATCCTGAAATGAATTTAAGTTATCTCATATTGAAGGAAAAATAGCAATTTAAAAGAAAAATCTATAGTAAACACCGGAGAACTGAAATAGCCTAAGCTATTAAATATTTTTTTTTTAAAAATCACGAAATAGAAATACATAAAATGCTAATAAATTGACCAAATGGAGAAGGACAAATTGAAAAAGATTGGTTCCATTTTCCATACGAGAAATTTACATAGGCAAAGTTCAAAGCAATGCTTGTGAAGTTTCAGGTGGAATTTCAAATTAAAAACATTGTCTCCTTCCTTTTTTGTCTAATTTGTCGTGTAGGGTAACACTGCTTTTAGCAGTTTTATTACTATATCAGCTCTTAGCATAAGGTGAGAAAACATACCCAAATGATGTTGAGATTTTTCACTGTCAAAATGGCGAACACTGAAGTAGAACTATGAGTTGAGAGATTGAAGAAGCTTTCTGCAAAGACAGGTCAGACCAGAGTTGATACTCCTCAGAAGAAACCATCAGACATCACAGAGGTGTCTGAGAAATCAGATTTCAGGTTCCGAGCTCCACGCAACGCCCATCAGCAACTCTAACAACCATCAGCTGACCAAGTTTTCCTTTTTTATAGTTATTTTGATGCCTTAAGATTTAGTTTTTTTATTTTTTAGACCCTGTACTGTTTTAGTGTAGCTCTAAAACTCCATATAGTCTGTTAACTCCTGCTCTCACATTCTAAACATAACAAATCCTCTGTAGGATTTGTTATGTTTAGACACCTCGCTGTTCCAGGCCCCAAAGTCTGTAAACTAAAGCTCTAAAAGGGGGGACAGACTTGGGGTGAATTACATCATCATCTGAAACTGTCATTGGAGAATTAACCCTGATATGTAAATTGATCAAAACTTATAAAAATGTAGAAAACTCGTGACCCAGGGTCCATCTTGAGTGTGGCCTCTCCCAGAGGCCCAAGGTGTCCCTGTTGAAGGCCCTTCAATAAATCCCCATTTTATTCTCTTCATCTTGTCTGGCCTCTGTTCTAGGGAGCCTCCCTCTCTCGGACATCAATTTGGGTTCTTAAATGAATGGCTCCTTTTCTTTTAGGGTTGCTCTCTCACAGCACATTGATTGTCCATAGTTTTGTGTTATGGTGAATATTGGGAAGCCACGCTCTCTTTTGGCAATCAGTTTTAGTTGTACTGTATGTGCTTGTTTCTTTGTCAATAATATGGCAAAAATTGCCAAGGCTTTAAAGGAATTTAAGTAAAAGACTTTGGGTCTGTTTCACTATATGCGTGCTTTATGAAAATGAAAATATTTTATTAAGAATTTGTGTCCCCAAATTCAAGGGGGAGTGAAATATAAAACCCTCAGCTTCACTTCCCTTGAGCTAGTTTCTTTTCTTCTCTGATACAATGTGTTTTTTCTTCAGGATTAATCTTTCTGATAGTTTGCAAACTGAAATTCTTTTCCGTTTGAATACAGGATTACTCAGCCTTCCATAGCTGTTTTTATTGAGACTAATGAGACAAGAGGCTGAAAAATGTCCAGACCTTGCCAAAGGTTAATCTTGTTCGTAACTCCACTATCTCTGCGATGCAAAATGCATAGTAGTCTTTTCAATTTTATATTGAATTTTATATTGCTAAGTAATGTGGCACACTTTGAACTTATGGGGGAGGACTTGGGAAAATTAAAAAATAATCCAAATTAAAAATACAGATATCTTACCAAACCGTATTAAAAGTATGTAAGCAAAGTGAGGAAAGTCTGGATTATTCTTTGAAATGAAGGAGCAGTGGGAAATTCTATAGTCTGGGATTGAAGAGTTGGAATCATGTAAAGGAATAATGTATCTAGCCAATAAAAATGTATTGTAGGAAGGAATGGTAACTGAAATTTGCAAGTGCAGTGAAACATAAAAAATTTAAAATAGAGGAGAAGATAGTCATTACTGAAGGAATTTGAAGAAGGGAATATACTGATGGAAAATACGTCAAGTGCCATGGTGATAAATAAAAAAATTTGAGGCATTTTTGTTAAAAGATGATTGGTATGACATTATACTTGTGTCACGAATATTCTCAGTTACAGGGAGTCAAAGGAAGTGCTAAAACCAGTAGTGTTTTGTCAAAGAAATATAAGTTTTAACACTGGAATAAATCACTGTGATAGTTTAAACACCAGACTATTAAATAAGCTCTGGGAGAGTGTTAGCATACATGGTCCCAGTGTCTGGGAGAGGCCTTTGTGCAGCAACCTGGATGGAATACTGCAGCACATTTCAACATCCATTACAGTCTCCATCATTCAATAATGGGGTCTAATGCTGAAAGGTGAATTACCAGGTAGCTGAAATGAAATGCTCTGAACTCCAAAAAGGTTCAGATTTCACACGTTTGATAGCATGCTGTTATTGCATAATGATTTTTTTCTCATCTCACAACGCTAGTTTCTTGGTGATAATTCAATTACAGCATTTTATAAACATTCGTAGTCCTCCTCTGGCATCTGTTAGGCTTTAGTTATAATTAGTTTTTCAAATATATAATAAAACATGGAATACAATTTGGAATCCCAGTCAACCTTTAAATCATTGTGCTGTGCTCTTTAACTGCTAATCTAATGCCTTCAATGCATGGCTTCAAAAAATGTTGATTCCCTTTTATCCTTGTCAAGTAGAAATTATGTTTAAACCCGAGATGGAATATATTGACCCTATTGTTTACGCTGTTAAGTGGCTTCAGAACAACCAAAAAAAAGTGTTTATCTTACCAAATCTTATTTGCATATGTCTAATCAATTTCACTTGTTTCAGAATTATAAAAAACAGTTGTGAGTCAACTCTGGTTAAACCCTGTGCCAAAATGGAGTCGAAAAATGTTAATCCAATCCTTTGGTCTGTTAGTTATCTTTCATTCCTATTAAGGCTCAATATAACTCAGAGCTGACCTTTTTTAAATCCTTAGTCAATTTATATTAGCCTACCCAGCCTTTTTTATTTTTAGCAAACTTGCATTTGTGCTAGGTGGGACTGAGACTTTTTGCTGTGACTGTGGACTGCTCCTGTTCTGCTTCCTGAGATGCCAGTCTGGGACCAGAAATACCAGTGTCTGCTTTTGCATTCAGAAATCCTCGTGCCAGAAGTTCTGCCTCTGCCACTTTCCCACCTCTCATCTCCCCGGAATGGGTTCCTGCCACCTCCTCTTGGGTACAAAAAGCAGCCATTTGTAGCAGTGACCCAACCAGCTGTGTCCATGAGAACCCGAGAAATAACTTGGGCGGATTTTCCATCCCAGGATGGCGAATCTGAGGAAGATGAAGGCAGCATGCTTGGGGGAAATTCCCTCTCTGCCATGTTTTAACCCTGTCAATCAAAGATTTTGTTCCACCTCTGTTATTTTAATATTCATCACTTTGTTTTACTATTCAACATTACTAGAAACTTCTGCTGTTCTGTTATACCGGTTGGTTAATGCAAATATGTTCCGCCTTTGCCCAGAACTCAGAGAACTGTCATCTGCCGCCACCACTCTGAGATTTGATGAGACCCTGGACCCTTCCCCTCTGACCACCCCTTTCCTTTCCCCTTAAAACCCCATGTAACCACCCCCTCGAGGTCTCTCTGATAGCTCGCATCCTGAAGAGACAGTAAAACCTGGGTGCTGCTATCAGGGGTCCGTTCTCTCCTCTTTGTTCCTGTCNGTGCAGAACGTCCATACGAGGAGTCCCTCTCTCTTTTGCCTTCGGCGCTCATTGGGATCACTCTCTACTCCCCCTATGCCGTGACCAACTTCCCACTGGTGGGGCCGTACTCGAGCCCTCCTGGTGTCACCACCCCCTACCCTTGGGCGGTCCGGGACACTGGGGTCGCACTGGTTTGCGGAAGAGCAATATCCGGGAAGGCGTCGAGAGAAAACCAGAGCGACACTGTCTGACCCAGGGTGCTGGATAAATTGTCCCGCAGAACCCCGGGCAGTTTTGCGGTCCCCGAAAAGTGTTAGCCATTGATGGAATTTTATGACTGTTTTTGAGCTCTGCCTGTGCACAGCACCACAGCCAAGGCTGGACAGCGACACATAAGGAAATCCATCAATGATACTTTAGCCTGGCATGATGGCAGTGCCACACGGTCAGAGAAGAAAAGAACCACATTATGGCATTCTTCTAACAGAAATACTCCAAGCTAAGATAAATGGCAGAAATTACTTTAATTTGGAGTAATTATGTTGTTGATATATTTTCAACACAACACTATGCAACTTAACCTTGATCGCCAGTACTAACCAGCCTCCTTTAATGAAGAAATAAGTATTTATAATGGAAAGAGAAGATTATATGTAATATAGAGAGACAAGATCTAAAACAATCCAAAGATAAACCAAAACGAAATGCTTTAGAGAAAAGGAGTGGAATAGTCACTAGACAAGATGGATGACTGACTGTTATTCAAAAAGATTTAGACTTGAATTTATTTGTGCAAGAATTGATTTATGTAAGAGACATTCTCTTAGGTCTCCTAATGTATCCAGTAGAAGGTATTCTTTCAGGTCATGAATGTTTATGAGGGTAAACAGTTTTCAAACTACCAAAAAGTAACTTAGATTTTTGCAAAAGTCTGACAGCATCTCTGCAAATACTTGCAGTGTAATTGAAATATGTACAGGAGCTCAGAAGGGGCAGAAACTTCTATACAAGTAAAAGTCTGGTTCATGTTATCATCACAGCACAACCTGTGATAGTGCTATTGAATTTCCTACAGACCAGATGCACTTAATCATAATGTAAAAATTATTAACTTAGTCAAGTAACTTCTCAATTTGATGACTCTTTTTCTATCTTCGTTTTACTAATACTTATTATTCCTTTTTTGGAAGATGCATGTAGTCTTCTATTTTTCATTACTAACATGATTTTTAATTTTTTATGATTCATTGCCATCTAAAATTACATTTTGCATAAAACAGCTGTTAATGGCCACGAGACACAGAGAAGCTAGAAATTACATGTTCTTTTTGGTTGAGAGCTTTAACTTTATTTTCCCATGGCATCAGTATTTTCAACACCTTGTTTTGAGTGGTTCGATTTAATTGTCTTGAGTGGAAGGGATAATAGATATGATGCCAGCAATATTTCAGCTGGCTTGTTTTCTAGAATGTTTTGGTTTAACTTTCTTTTGATTCCGTGAACCGTAAGTCATTAAGACACATCTCCCTACTTCCTACAGTAGAACTTCACAGACAATAGCTTCCACAAAGAATTCTATTGATGGAAGAAGTATTGACAGGCTTCTAAGATTCTGTGGAAAAAAACAGTGCTGGATTTGCTTTGTCTTTATTTTAGCCCCTGTTCCTTGCAGCATAGCTGAGAGGCAGAATCATGGGTTAGCAGACGAAAGAATAGGTCTGCGGCTTATGAAGTTTTTGGGCTGTTTCTCTACTTTGTCAGCTTAAGAAATTCTGAACGGTGTGAGATGAAGCTGCCTTAATGATCATGTATAAGGCTAGTTCAGGACAGATTCCAGCTGGCTTTTACTCAAGTAAAAGTAAGAATCTGGAGGAAGAAGGTAGTTCCTGAACATAACACTTCAAATGAACCTGACTGCCCTTTCCTGATATGAGAAGAAACCCCCCAAAACCACATTTGTGCTATTATATGCAATTTTTCTCAAACTTTGGGCAAATAGCCCACTTACTTTTGTTATAATTTGGAATGCCTTTGAAGCAGAAACCTCCAAGGAGGGTGTGAAACAATTTCCAAGAAAAAGACTGTAATTACTTTTTAGTGCTTTGTTCAGTGAACTGAAACAAAGCCCTAGGCAAGGGAGAAGTGCTGTGCTTGTTTGTCTGTAAACTCCGTGTAGCAGTGCCACTACCCCAATACCCAGCTGAAAGGTGGGTGTGTGATGGGCTGCACCTCAACCCTGCTAGGTGCTGCATATTTTGGTATTGCTGCATCATTTACCCGGGGGACCTGCTTTATGGCTCTTTCTGTCAAACTGACATTTTCCTGCAGGTTCCAAAAGCAACAGGAAATTACTATGGAAGCACATTTCTTGGAAGGAAATAATGAAAATTCAGAGTTGAGTCTTCCCACATACAGGACTCCAGCCTGAGTGTTGCTCAGGATCTCCTGGAATGGTTTGAATTCTTAGCTCTGCTAAGAAAAAAAAAAAAAACAAGGTCTCGTTTTGAAAAAAACATACTATGAAAGAATAATTCATTCACAATGCTTTCAAAATTAGCTTCTTTTCACTGGCAGTACAGTTCCACATAATCAGACAGCAATCCTTTTTTTTCCCTCCTTCGTAGGTGGAGAAAGGTACCCCAAAGAGGAGCTTGTTCCTTCTGCCATGAGCTTTGACATTCAAAGCTCTCCTGTACCAGGAGTAAAGCCCATGATAAGGAAGATGTCTTTTAATCCACAGATTTATAATTTGGCTACAAATATATAAATTTTAAGAGAAGGGTCCATATGAAAAAAAGTGCGTTATTTGCCATAGGTTTTGTAGTTAACTACTAAAAAAACTAAAAAAAACCAAAAAAAACACCACCCCAAAACAACAAAACAACCCTCCTGCCCAAGAACACTTAAAAAAATCATAATAGAGTTTGTACAGAAACTTAATGTCATTTTTGGCCTTGACTGTGCTGTAATTCCAGACGAAATGTGGTAGCTCTTCAGAAAACTCCATGGCCGCTTTCCCCTTCCCTATATGTCTGGTTTTGAGTGAAAGGAAAGGGCCTAACAGGAATAAAAACAAAAATTTTAGATGAGACATGACTGAAAAAACAATCGAAGCAGTTGGTTGCAAGCCTGAGATTGCATTAGAAGTATAACTAAAATTGATTTGAATCTGTGCTATAACATTATGATAATGAAGACTGTGGCCTTACCAAGGGATTATAAACATGACTTTTAAACTCCCTTTGATAGTCTTATTACAACTGCACTTAAATTCATTATGAGTTGCTAGAAGGTCATCTTGTTACAAAATGGGTATAGTTGGCCCAACTCAATATGCGCTGGTAAGTTCTAAAAACCAGCTGAGTATAGAAAAACATTTTATAATAAATATACTGGGTATCAAATCGTAGCTTTCACTATGCTAGGGGGGCGATCTCAGTTTTGATCCCTAAAGCTCATCAACACCACCATAAATTTCATTGGTTGACCAGATTGTTCCTTCTATTATGAAAATGTTTGTTGCTTTCCACAGGACCTGGATCTTTAGTCCTTAAATGTACTCATCTCTTAAATTCACCGTGTCAACAGCCACTTCACACTTTAATACTTTGGGGAGTTTTTTCTCTGATTTTGCAGATTACTTCAGTAAAAGGATGCTTGGACATAGCAGAAGTGCTAACCAATACCTGTGTTTGAGGTTTTTCTTTTTATTAAAATCTGAAGGGATGTAAAAGGTCTCAAAAAAGACATATATTTCAATTGAATTATTTAAATGTTGTATTTCTGAGATACTAAACTAATTCAGTACAGATAAAACATGAGTTACTGGCCTGGAAAAGGTAAGACTTTTAAATCCCTATTTAATAATGCTTTACTTATTCATAATAGTCTGACTGCTTAGTAAGACCATTGGAAATAAAGTACTTTTCACAATATTATAGTTTTTAGAGTATTTTAGAGAGTATTATGAGCTAACCTTGTTAGATAAAAAATTACTTAAGAAAGTTGCAAGGTATTTTACTCAGAATATGCGTACATGTATTAACTGTTACTGTGCCTATCAATATTGCAGAATGTCAACAGGCTGAGAGATGTGTATGGTACACAAATGTTAGGAGACTCTGATAGGTATTTCAGATGGAAAAAGTATGCATAAGTGTTAAGAAAATCACTTGTCAGAGTTTGATAGAGTCTTTGTTTCTTCAGGAGTTTCATCTGTATCCCTTGCAGGCTCTTGAAGCAGGAGGGGTTCTTCCTGTTCTCAGGAGCACGTTTTCCCAGATATCTGTCAGAAGTGCCGTGGCTCCCAGCAGTGTCAGCCCGGCTTTCTAAAGATCATGGAATCTTCAGAAATTTCTGAAGGTTGAGGGAAGCTGAAAGCCTTCAATCGTCAGCTCAGTAGTGCTATCTTCAGCCCTCCTCGCTTCCCCTTTCAAACTGCTAAGCAAACTAGAGACAGATGAGAACCTTTAAGGCAATATTTGAATGTTGACACATGACTTGAGGTAGTAAAAAGCCATCTTTAGATACATATAGATTCAGACAGCCTAATTCAGAAAATCCAGAGGAACTAACAGCTTTAACTGACTTCCAAAACTCAGTGAATCTTATAACTACATACATATGCCCTTACGAAAACTATCATCATGTGTTTTTAAGGTATTTGCCAGATAAATTCTTTGGAAGTCCTATTGTAAGGTTTAGGTTTTCTCAAAACCCTCAAAAAAGTAATTCAGATTGTGATATTTGATATCTATCTGTTTACTTCTTTATATCTAAGAGATGAGTGATCAGAGGAGGTAGATGCTCATGGAAGGAGGTGGCGGGTTGCTGTCCTGGAGGATCACAGGAGCCTTGCCTTTCAGGAGTGAGACTAAACAGATCTCAGCGTGGGGCAGGCAGACAAAGAGGCAAAGAAATGCACTGGCAGCCTGCAACTGTGAAGTCACTTTTTAGAGAAGGGATGAGACAGACAGACCTTGGAGGTGGCAGAGATAGTCAATGCAGAACTCGGTACATCTCAGAAACCTTCTGTAGTGCTGTAAGAAAACCTGAAGCAAAGAAAACTCTGAAAAGAAAAAGATTTTTGTATCTAATCTGTCTATCTTAAATGCCTGTTTTGATTTAAAAGTAAACTATCCAAATTTATAGGTTAATAAAACCAGATTGATAAAAGCCACTTTATATTTCAGGATGTTCATCATAAAGAAAAATTTTAGATAAACTTCCTCAAAGCCCTGTCTGACTCTGGGTCTTGCCACAAAGATCTACAAGTCAAAGACCCTTTACATATGATCAAGGAAAGAAAGAATAATATTAGTAAAATAAATATACTTAATTATTATTTTAATGATATTTTTATGATTATGAAACATATGCAAAATAGTATGGGTTGCAAAGACCATGTACCTCTTCAAAGCATCTTGTGTTAGTACAGCACCAAATTCCATTTGGATCCCAGCAAAACTAGCTTCCAGACATTAGGGCTTGAAGTGTGAGATTTAGAAAAATGTAGGTAGTAATCTGACAGATCCTCTGGTCTCCAACACTCTGGTGTCATCTCTTGGTCTTGTGAATTGTCATTCAAAGTCCACTGAAATCAACAAGAATAATTCAGTGAATTTCCAATTGGATTAATATTACATTATTACTCTGGTTAGATTATCCAGCTGTAGAAAATCATTACAGTCTGAAGGAAACGCTGAAGGGAACCTAACTGTCTGCACCACAGTGTCTCAGGAAAATAATGGAAATTCCTGGAGCTGCTAACAATAGAAATGTGATAGACCCCCTAAACTGTTCTTTATAATGAGAACGTTATTCTCTAGGAGCAATTTAATGAGTGTTCTACTCTGCAAAAGTCATATTGCATCGCTTTAGGATGTTCCTACACAGGCAGTTTGACTTGGCCTTTATTCCATTCCCAGACCTTTGCACACTTTGCATACATGCTAATTAATTTCTGAACTCTCTGCTAAAGCAACCCAGCTACCACCCTCAAAGGGAATACCTGATCACAGATGATGGGATGGGATGCTTCAGAGCCGCTTCCAAACGTGTCCATCAGGGGTGTGGTTTGTGCCAAGTTTGGCTCCCCCCAACCCCTACAACCTGTGCAGTTGGAGACTTTTCCCTTCAAAGGCCTCTTGCCTTGCAAAGAAACGTTGGCATGTTGCACAAACACTGCTCTAGTGGGCTGCAAGGATAGTTATTTGGGTACAATGAAATGAGAAACCACAGACACAGACTTTTATCTCATGACTGCAAGAAGTGTGGTTTTGAGAAGATATAGGCCAAGTGCCGTGGGAAGTGGACAAATTCAGTTTGCTAGGAAATGTGACAGTCTGTGAAAACTGGAGATGAGCCAGCTACCAGCAATTCACCAGGGACTTGTGTTCTACTTATGAGTGCCAGTCAAAATGCAGATTAGAAAAATATTTAGTAATTTTTAAAGAGATTTCTTTTCTTTGAAGTATAGCAGAGATTTTGAGATTCATTATGAATTTCAGAATTTCTTGCAGAGTCAAGTGTTCAAATGAATTCCTAGTGGATTAAAATCTTTAAAATAACATATTTATTATTTTCAGAAATTAATTTCATATGACATTGTTGTAACAGCTAAGACATGGAAACGTCTTGCTGAGCCGCTCACACAGGTTTTACATCACCATGTATGGTTAAATTTCATTCTAGGTGTTAAAGCTTACCCATATGTCTTCATCTAGAAACACCTTCCAACTGTAATCAGCTTAATTTAGTAGCTTCACCTTTACTATGTAGATTTTAATAGCAGCTGGCCTTGTTTAGTAGCTGCACTTATTTAATAGCTGCACCTTTTCCATGAACCTTTCCCATGCAAGCCGTAGGGCAAAGTAATTAAATTTAACGAAAACTGTGCTTTCCAAACAAGGATATATGGCTAGTCATATGAAATGGTCAGTAGGCTAAATCATTTGTGCAGAATTATCCACAGGACAAAGGTTAAGGTACTGTAGCTCAAAATATGAATTAAGACCATATTGTAAAGAACACAAATTCCAGCGTTTCCTTGATGACAGCAAGGCAGGAACTGTTCCCTTCCCAGGCTTGCCTGGACCTGCAAGCTCAAGAACTCATGACAGCATTATCCAGCGAACAAGGATGGAGATCACTCTCTGGAGCACTGGGGAAATGCACAGTTTTTCAAAATATCCATCAAAATGAGAATCTGCTTCTCACATTATGTCTTGCTTCTCCTGTTAAGGGTGTTCTTAGCACCAGTCTTTGCACTCTGCTCCCTGTATTATGTTAGCCAAGGACAGACTTCACAGCTGGAAGTGATTTAAGGAATAGAAAATAAACAGTGAACTATTGATATACTAGCAGGGATAGGATAACAGCAGAAGAAACGAACAATGGAAAATATTGGTCTAAAAATTCTCCTATTTTTTACAAGAATGATTAAAACCCCTTTCAAAAAAACACCAAGTTCCTTATACTGGTGTTATTTTAAGACAGAGGCAGTTAAAGACACATGAACTCTGGTAAAGACACAGTCTTGTTTCATCTTTTTGATCAAAATTGGTGAATGGAACACAACAGTCATTTGATAGTGGTGGGTCACAAGGAAATAAAATTTCCTTTTGTTTTCTAAGGGAAAGAGAAAAAATTAACATGATTTTTATAAAATATATTCTCTTGATGTTGAAAAAACTTTGTTTTTCACTAATGACAACATTAGTACTACCTCTGGAAATACAAATTTTTTCACTTCAGAACTTTGGGAATGTAAGCTGCAGTAAAATCTCTTGGGATTTTATTTACTAAAAGGTTCCCCACTATTTCCATCATAGCAGCACAGAAGTTTCATTCTGGTATTGTTGCTACTTAATATACAAAACATTAATGGAACAATAACGCTGTGAGATTTTTATATGTTTTGAATTTCAGTTCTCTCTTATTGCTGTGCAAAATGTGCAAGCTTTTCCAGTAGATAAAGTGATGTACAGCAGCAGTGAGATAAAAGCTGCAAACAGCAGTTATGAGATGCTTTTGATAAAAAAATGTTCTTCATTTGAAAGATAAGCCTCAGAAATTCACCTCAGCTTGTAAATGCACAAAAATTTATTCTTTGTTGTACAGCAGTAGCAATTAACTGAAAATATATTTATTTGAGTTAGTAGTTCTCTCTTTTCTGAGAACTGAAAATACTAATTAAGATAACCCTACATGGATACTTTCATTGCTGTGATATTTCTGCTTTAATGGAATAAAAAAAAGGGGGAATTTTTACTTATGTATATCCTTGGGAAGCCTGATATTACTGTGTTCCTGGCTGGTAATGTGTAGAGAATAACACACTCGGTTTAATTGTTTTAGAAGAATGTATTGCAGCTGCTGGTCTTCACTGGAATAATAAGAATATTTCACCCTTTTATGTGGTTTTGTAGCAATGCTGCTTATGTTTCTATCTGCTCATCCCCGCAGTGTGCAGCCCTTGCCCAGCCCAGCAGTTTCATGTGTAACGTTTGTCACTGGCAGTGCGAGATGCGTCTTGCTGGTGCTAAGAGCAAGAGTGACTTTTCACCTGACCACCCTCAGTGAGGCTCATGATCCATGAACCTGAGCTAAGCAGCGCTGAGAGTCCAAGAGCTTACTCCTCCTTGCAGAGCACGCACATTTCCACTCATGAAAAGGGAATTTCTGAGGTAGGCGCAGGAAATGCAAGACGTTGTGTCTCAGCTCTGTGTTTGCTCAGCACCGACCACCTTGCACATCCTCTTTTGCCACAGGCAGTCATTTTATCATAAGAGCAGCAGTTAGTGGGCCCCTAATCCTTAAAACTATTGTCCTGCATAACCTCTCCACGTGAAATGTTCCAAAAGAAATACAAATCTATTTTACCATGACAAATGTCACAAACACTGAATTCTTGGTAAGAGTCCCTTCTCTCATTCGGACTAGACATTTCATTCTGGGCTAATAAAATTCTCTCCAAAATAAATGTATTTATGTGAAATGTTTTTTCATTTTGACAAGTGGGAGTTCTTCATCCACTCACCAGAAATGTATTTTGTCAAAAAAGTTTTGCTCAATTCTGTCTGAGAGTATTCATCTATCATTTACCTAGTTGTATTTATTTTTCTGCTTTTTCTAGCAGAAGCTGCTGTTTGGTACACCCTGTCTCTCTGAAAAATGTTCTGCTTCAAGGCCAGGTCACACCTGTGAAGAAGGAAAGAAGCAATATAATGCACTTTGATAAGTTTGCTCTATCCCCTGCGCACAGCTGCAACCGTTATCATAGGAACCTGCTCTTCTCCATTGCATCTTTGATGTCCATGCCCTCTGACAGTGAAATGTCCAGGCTAATAACAGAAGGGCTTTTTCACCTTCCTTTCCATGGCTGCACTCCATGGAAGACACAGCTGAAGTAATAATGAGGCCCATAAGCTGCAATGTTACCACAGGGCTATGAATCTGTTACAGATTTCAGGGACAAAACAATGAAAAGGAGGAATTAAATTTCTCTCGCTATGATAAACAATGGTTTCTCTGGTCTTTTTGAAGAAACATTACACAAGTGAAGTTTTAATCACACTATAGAGCCAGTCTCGATGATTCTTATCTGCAAAATCATTTTTTGCAACTGATTTTTACAGTGAACACATGCCACAATGCCTTGTTTGTGAGCAGACATCTTTCCTTCTAAATGTGAGCTTGCTGACAGTCTCACCCCACAGTACCTGAAATGCAACTCGTGGGTATTGAAGAGGGGAAGGAGAGAGAGGAAAACACTATCCAGTCTAGATTTTATTATCACATATTATTCCATTGCCCTCAGTTCGGGGCAGAACTGGGTATCCCATATGAAGAATTGTTACACCTGTGGTTTGAATAGATGCTTCAGCAGTTTTTAGCTTTGAAATACCAGGAGATGATTTTGTCCAGTTTTAAACCAATTTTCAGATACAAAAATAGACATTTTGGCCACTGTGAACCTGTGTAAGCGTTAATAAAGGCAGCTTGCTAAAACTTACAAGGAAAGGACAATGTATACGTGAACCAGGGCATGAACTGACTTTGTTGGTTTTAATCTTTTTGCTTCTAAGGACACACCCTTTCATGAGTGAGCAATACCATTGCTCCGTAGAAGCTGATTTTGGAGAATTTAATCTGTCACCTTCTAAGGAAAGGCTGTGCAGGGGCTTTGGGTACAAATAGGCCTGTCTTGTTATTGCAGTTGGAAAGACTGCAAAAACTGAATCTAGTCATATATGAGTATAGGACTGTGAACTTCCATCAAAATATAGCTGCCTAGATGGATGCACTCATCAGATGACACACGAAAAGGGGATTTGCTCGACGCTTAGTGTCTGACTGCTCTGTTGGCACTCACTAGTGGTTCTTACGGAGGCGACCACAGGTTCAGGCTGTCAGCTGATCCCAGTGATGCCTGATTGTTTTTGTCCTTTCTTTTATACCCTTTTATACATTTTTATACCCTTTCCCTTTCCCTATACCCTTTTTCTTTCCTTGTACCCCTTACCCTTATACTCTGTATCCTTAGTACTGCGGGTTAATAATTTTGTAGTTTAATAATTAACTTAGTTTAAAAGTTCTCTGAGAGAGAAGACAAAACATCCCTACTATGTCAAAACTACAAGATCCAACCTTAAAGAGTCTAAATTCTAGAACATGTTTTTGAGCTAAACTGCAGTTTCATTTAAAGAGAAAATAAAAAGATAGTTACCTCACTTGTTAAGTTACTCATTAAAAGATTTTAAGTAAATATGCTAATTTGTAAAGTCCATAAAGTTGTATACAAAAAGTACACACTCTCTCTCGGACAGAAGTGTACACCAAGATCCTATTAAACAAAAGTGATACCCTTTTTCCTATACTGCTGTGTCTACTTATTTTTTACCAGCACTTAAGACATCACCAGTAGCTACAGTGGAGTCTTCCCTGACTTTCTCCCATTCTCAATCTACTTTTATCCCATTTCTTTGTGTTTAGGTGGAGCTTGAGTGACTCTTGTCATTCATACCTTCATTACTGATTGCTGTAAAATTTTCTTGCTTTGCTCTTAAAGGTCTGGTCAGTAACAGATAGAGCACCTGCTCAGTGAGGGGTGGTTGTACCTCGGGGGCAGGTAATTTTGGGATGGAAATGCACATTAATATTGCAGTTAGGTTATAATGAACCAATTTCATCTGAGGAGAGTGATTTCACCACTGTTGCTGGCTCGGCAGCAAGAAATCTTTTCCTATTCCCCTTGACTGACAAGTGCTATGCAGCTCATCAGCTGTGAAGTCCCATCGAGTTCCCCTCTCCGCACGGATTTAAACAATCTGTTCTACCCTCCACTCCACGCCCCTTAGCAGGTGCTGAAAGTTGCAGAGTGTGTGTGGGGAATCATCATGGGACAGGTTTTCAGCATGCCAACAGCATTCCATCCAGGAAGCAGCAACTGCATTCCACCCTGGAATTCCCATACCATCATAACTTCTGTTAGGATGTGAACATAACTACTCAGTTTCCTCTAATTTTACCCCCAGCCATCTTTTCACATCAGAGTTCAACAAAACCTAAATTACCACTTTCTCTCTAGCACTACAATTCAATTATCCCCTCAAATCGGAAGTAATTTCTGAGACTCCACTTTTAGTTGTATTTTCAAAGTGTTTTAATAGAATGGATTTGGTATCTGTAACAGATTACTTGTAGTTGGAGTCAATAGTTCACAATTCTTGGTGATGGAGGCAGATTATTTGACAGGTGCAAGGGAAGCCACTGCAGCCCGAGGGTTTAGAGGTTGTTGGAGCACATGGACGTGTTTTGACAATTCAGCTTTTCTCATGTTCTTTTCAACTATCAGCAGTTTTATCAGACAAAGAAGTTGCATAAGTTTAATTTTATTCTCCTTAGAGACGAAACGTAATATATACAGTATAATCTACTTTTGCACCTATTTGCTGAACATTTATAATTCACAGTAATGGAAGTGTGGTGTTTCATTTAATAAAAGATGATAATCCTAATTTATGAAAATGTTTGTCTTGATAATGTATTTATAATATGGACTATGTTTCAGCACAGTGCTGTCACTATACCTTGCTTACTAAGTTTGTTAATTTTATAAATGGTTACAATAAACACGCAAAAATTTATAGTTGATAAAATAGGAAAAAGACCAAAACACATGAATTCATGTCTGTTAAAGTGAAGGACGAGGTTTATCTTGACTTATATTGTCTATAGATTTAGGTTCTGCAAATCAGAGTCCTTGAGCTGTGCAGAGTTTGTGAGGTGAACTAAAGGACAAATATTGTTTCAGGTAGCTGCTATAAAACTATCACAGAATTTCTGTTCAGTCGAACAGCGCTTATGAAGAGAATTATGATCCCATGGTATCTTAATTTTTATCTGGATTCAAATACCGCAGAACCTTCTACATATTAGTATCCGCAAAGATGAGAGCATCTCTTCATATTAAAAGAAAAAAAAATCCCTTGATTTATAGGTACTGAACTGATCTGCCAACTCTGGAGGAAATATCAGCATTGAAAGTATAATCTATCTGTGACCCTAAGTATAGATCTCTATATTTGGGAATCTAGATTTGCAAATTTTGACACGATTTTGAAAGTATGCTGAAATGCCTAAGGGCCAAGACCAGATCTTTCAAAATAGTTATTAAACGACATGTTGGTTTGCAAAATTAAATTCGATATATATTTAGGCTGACTATTTCTACTGTATTTGGTTCAGTATTGCCATTTAAAAATCAGTTCCTCTTATTGGTTCCCTTGCCTCAGACATTATAGTTTGTGTTTTCTTCACATAGCAGTGTTTGATAGCTTTTGCCTGGAGTAAGCTGAATTCAGAAGATCTGACAATTCATTGTGCTAGTTTTAATATTATCCTTGGGCACATCCTAATAATTCTAGAACTGTTTAGAGTTTCTTTGGGTTTTGATTTGTGGGTGCTTTGATAATTTTTATTGAGCAAAAGAGTGCCTGGCAGTTAGCAAAATGCATAATAACAGATTTGCTTTCTTAGTTGCTGAGTAGTGTAAATGTTGCAATTTTTGTTCACCAATCTCGAGCTCAAACTCTTTTATAGATAATGGATGTGTTGAGTTAAATTACATGGATCTGCCTAAGGCACTTTCTTCTTGTATAAGGCAGTGAAATGTGTATTCTAAAAATTCTTATGTCTGTTGTAGTCCTTTCCTTGCTAAAAACTTGAGATTTCTTTTTTTTTCTTTTATGAATAATTCTATCAATGTCTTATGTACTACTGATAGTTTCAATAAAGTGTACCAGAAAATACAGTATCACAGCTCAGCATTAACCATGTCATAGTCAGCAATGAGATATATTTCCAACTATAAATAAGAATTATAACCTTTATTTGCATTCCATACTATTTTTTCCCTCTTCTTTTAAAATGAATGTTCTGAAAGGTGACTGTCCACATCTTGGTTCAAGGCATGACTCCCCAAGAACTTTGGAAAAATAAAAAAAGCACCATTAATGTTATTTATGTTGTACAATTGGGAAGTGTCGAGTGATCTAGCTCTGTTAAAGCTGATGGAACCAAACTAATAAATCTTAGATAAGGACCATACTATTCAAACACTTACCTTGTTTCTGCTTAGTTGAAAAATCACCACCATTGTCTTTGCTGCTTTGTCTCTAATTTATAAAATGATTTGACTTAAGACCCCTAAGTTGTGTTTTCTTTTTTGCTAGCGTTGCCAAAGAAAAACCCTCTTTAGTATTAAATATGTGGTTGGAGCATACAAAGTCAAATAAGGACCTTGTGACACATTATGCATAAATGTAGAGCATAGCGTGAGCAGGGAGAGCGAAATATTTCTCTGTGGGATAAGGACATTAAAGTGACAGAAACAGTGAAGAAACGCATCCCTCCCCGCTTCCCTTTTTATTTTTATAGTAAAAATAAAACTATTATGAGGGCAGTGCAAAACAGCCTGTCTAACTTTTTACATGGAGTTTAACAGCACAGACTGCACTCTGAAAATGCCTTGTCTGGCTTCTCCTTGTGCCCAGTTTTCATGAAACCATAACACGGTGTTTGGGAGTGCCATGCCCTGTGTTCTGTGATGTCAGGAGTATCACGATTGCCATGATGCCATGCCAGGAGTATTACCATTGTACTTCCTGCATGGTAGAGTTCATTTCTTCTTCCTTTCCTAATCACATCCCTCCATCCCCCTCTGCAGGTGGGACCGACTGGCCGGAGTTTTTACTGGTTTAGCAGTTGGAAACAGGCAATCACTCCCAGTGCTTACTCTGAAATGAATTCTTCATGCAGGATCTAAACTGATGCCTTAAGATTTA